>JASXSY010001321.1:0-49823 GCA_034509805.1 Sipha maydis | reverse complement strand
CCCTCATATTAATTGTGCATTTAATCAACCCTTGAGGGTCCAGTGAAATAGTAAACAAACAACAACAATATATAATATACTAAAATAGTTAAATTTTTCTCGATAAGCTGGATCCTGGACACTTGGGCTTTTGGTCGATAGTTTATGAAATTTGTGCAAAATGTTCAGTAGAACATTTGGAATAGATTTGATAACCCTCATATCAATTATGCATTTGATCAACCCTGAGGGCCAGTGAAATTGTAAACAAACAACAACAATATATAATATACTCAAATAGTACGAGTTTTCTTGATATGCTGGATCTTGGACACCTGGGCTTTAAGGCGATCATTATAAAATTTGTACAAAATATTCAGTAGAACATTTGGAATCGATTTGAATAACCCTCATATTAATTATACATTTAATCAACCCCTGAGGGCCAGTGAAATTGTAAACAAACAACAACAATATATAATATACTCAAATAGTTCAATTTTTCTCGATAAGCTGGATCCTGGACACTTGGGAATTTAGGTGATGTTTATGAAATTTGTACAAAATGTTCAGTAGAAAATTTGGAATAGATTTGGATAACCCTCATTTCAATTATGCATTTTTAAAACCCTTGAGGGCCAGTGAAATAGTAAACAAACAACAACAATTAATAATATACACAAATAGTTCAATTTTTCTCGATATGCTGGATCCTGGACACTTGGGAATCTGGGCGATGTTTATGAAATTTGTACAAAATGTTCAGTGGAACATTTGGAATCGATTTGAATAACCCTCATATTAATTATGCATTTAATCAACCCCTGAGGGCCAGTGAAATTGTAAACAAACAACAACAATATATAATATTCTCAAATAGTACGAGTTTTCTCGATATGCTGGATCTTGGACACCTGGGCTTTAAGGCGATCATTATAAAATTTGTACAAAATATTCAGTAGAACATTTGGAATCGATTTAAAAAACCTTCATTTCAATTATGCATTTAATCAACCCTTGAGGGCCAGTGAAATAGTAAACAAACAATAACAATATATAATATACTAAAATTGTTCAATTTTTCTCGATATGCTGGATCCTGGACACTTGTGCATTTGGGCGATGTTTATGAAATTTGTACATTATGTTCAGTAGAACATTTGGAATCGATTTGAATAACCCTCATATTAATTATGCATTTAATCAACCCCTGAGGGCCAGTGAAATTGTAAACAAACAACAACAATATATAATATACTCAAATAGTACGAGTTTTCTCGATATGCTGGATCCTGGACACTTGGGATTTAGGTGATCATTATAAATTTGTACAAAATGTTCAGTAGAACATTTGGAATCGATTTGATAACCCTCATATTCAATTATGCATTTATTCAACCCATGAGGGCCAGAGAAATAGTAAACAAACAACAACAATATATAATATACTAAAATAGTTTCAATTTTTCTCGATATGCTGGATCCTGGACACTTGGGCATTTAGGTCGATGTTTATGAATTTGTACAAAATGTTCAGTAGAATATTTGGAATCGATTTGAATAACCCTCATATTAATTATGCATTTAATCAACCCCTGAGGGCCAGTGAAATTGTAAACAAACAACAACAGTATATAATATACTCAAATAGTTCAATTTTTCTCGATATGCTGGATCCTGGACACTTGGGAATTTAGGTGATGTTTATGAAATTTGTACAAAATATTCAGTAGAACATTTGGAATCGATTTGAATAACCCTCTTTTCAATTTTGCATTTAATCAACCCTTGAGGGCCAGTGAAATAGTTAACAAACAACATTACAATATATAATATACTCAAATAGTTCAATTTTTCTCGATATGCTGGATCCTGGACACTTGTGCATTTGGGCGATGTTTATGAAATTTGTACATAATATTCAGTAGAACATTTGGAATCGATTTGAATAACCCTCTTTTCAATTTTGCATTTAATCAACCCTTGAGGGCCAGTGAATTAGTTAACAAACAACATTACAATATATAATATACTCAAATAGTTTAATTTTTCTCGATATGATGGATCCTGGACACTTGGGAATTTAGGTGATGTTTATGAAATTTGTACAAAATGTTCAGTAGAACATTTGGAATCGATTTGAATAACCCTCATTTCAATTATGCATTTAATCAACCCTTGAGGGCCAGTGAAATTGTAAACAATCAACAACAATATAAAATATACTCAAATAGTTCAATTTTTCTCGATATGCTGGATCCTGGACACTTGGGCATATGGGCGATTTTTATGAAATTTATTCAAAATGTTCAGTAGAACATTTGGAATCGATTTGAATAACCCTCATTTCAATTATGCATATAATCAACCCTTGAGGGTCAGTGAAATTGTAAACAATCAACAACAATATATAATATACTCAAATAGTTCAATTTTTCTCGATATGCTGGATCCTGGACACTTGAGCATTTGGGCGATGTTTATGAATTTTGTACAAAATGTTCAATAGATATTTTGGAAACGATTTGATTAACCCTCATTTCAATTATGCATTTAATCAACCCTTGAGGGCCAGTGAAATAGTAAACAAACAATAACAATATATAATATACTAAAATAGTTAAATTTTTCTCGATATGCTGGATCCTGGACATTTGGCAATTTAGGTGATGTTTATGAAATTTGTACAAAATGTTCAGAGGAACATTTGGAATCGATTTGAATAACCTTCATTTCAATTATGCATTTAATCAACCCTTGGGGGCCAGTGAAATAGTAAACAAACAATAACAATATATAATATACTCAAATAGTTCAATTTTTCTCGATATGCTGGATCCTGGACACTTGTGCATTTGGGCGATGTTTATGAAATTTGTACATAATATTCAGTAGAACATTTGGAATCGATTTGAATAACCCTCTTTTCAATTTTGCATTTAATCAACCCTTGAGGGCCAGTGAAATAGTAAACAAACAATAACAATATATAATATACTAAAATAGTTCAATTTTTCTCGATATGCTGGATCCTGGACACTTGTGCATTTGGGCGATGATTATGAAATTTGTACATAATATTCAGTAGAACATTTGGAATCGATTTGAATAACCCTCTTTTCAATTTTGCATTTAATTAACCCTTGAGGGCCAGTGAAATAGTTAACAAACAACATTACAATATATAATATACTCAAATAGTTCAATTTTTCTCGATATGCTGGATCCTGGACACTTGTGCATTTGGGCGATGTTTATGAAATTTGTACATAATATTCAGTAGAACATTTGGAATCGATTTGAATAACCCTCTTTTCAATTTTGCATTTAATCAACCCTCGAGGGCCAGTGAAATAGTTAAAAAACAACATTACAATATATAATATACTCAAATAGTTTAATTTTTCTCGATATGATGGATCCTGGACACTTGGGAATTTAGGTGATGTTTATGAAATTTGTACAAAATGTTCAGTAGAACATTTGGAATCGATTTGAATAACCCTCATTTCAATTATGCATATAATCAACCCTTGAGGGCCAGTGAAATTGTAAACAATCAACAACAATATATAATATACTCAAATAGTTCAATTTTTCTCGATATGCTGGATCCTGGACACTTGAGCATTTGGGCGATGTTTATGAAATTTGTACAAAATGTTCAGTAGAACATTTGGAATAGATTTGGATAACCCTCATTTCAATTATGCATTTTTTCAACCCATGAGGGCCAGAGAAATAGTAAACAAACAATAACAATATATAATATACTAAAATAGTTCAATTTTTCTCGATATGCTGGATCCTGGACACTTGGGCATTTGGGCGATGTTTATGAATTTTGTACAAAATGATCAGTAGATATATTGGAATCGATTTGAATAACCCTCATATTAATTATGCATTTAATCAACCCCTGAGGGCCAGTGAAATTGTAAACAAACAACAACAATATATAATATACTCAAATAGTTCAATTTTTCTCGATATGCTGGATCCTGGACACTTGTGCATTTGGGCGATGTTTATGAAATTTGTACATAATGTTCAGTAGAAAATTTGGAATAGATTTGGATAACCCTCATTTCAATTATGCATTTAATCAACCCTTGAGGGCCAGTGAAATAGTAAACAAACAATAACAATATATAATATACTAAAATAGTTCAATTTTTCTCGATATGCTGGATCCTGGACACTTGTGCATTTGGGCGATGATTATGAAATTTGTACATAATATTCAGTAGAACATTTGGAATCGATTTGAGTAACCTTCATTTCAATTTTGCATTTAATTAACCCTTGAGGGCCAGTGAAATAGTTAACAAACAACATTACAATATATAATATACTCAAATAGTTCAATTTTTCTCGATATGCTGGATCCTGGACACTTGTGCATTTGGGCGATGTTTATGAAATTTGTACATAATATTCAGTAGAACATTTGAAATCGATTTGAATAACCTTCATTTCAATTATGCATTTAATCAACCCTTGAGGGCCAGTGAAATAGTTAACAAACAACATTACAATATATAATATACTCAAATAGTTCAATTTTTCTCGATATGCTGGATCCTGGACACTTGGCAATTTAGGTGATGTTTATGAAATTTGTACAAAATGTTCAGAGGAACATTTGGAATCGATTTGAATAACCTTCATTTCAATTATGCATTTAATCAACCCTTGGGGGCCAGTGAAATAGTAAACAAACAATAACAATATATAATATACTAAAATAGTTCAATTTTTCTCGATATGCTGGATCCTGGACACTTGTGCATTTGGGCGATGATTATGAAATTTGTACATAATATTCAGTAGAACATTTGGAATCGATTTGAATAACCTTCATTTCAATTATGCATTTAATCAACCCTTGAGGGCCAGTGAAATAGTAAACAAACAATAACAATATATAATATACTAAAATAGTTCAATATTTCTCGATATGCTGGATCCTGGACACTTGTGCATTTGGGCGATATTAATGAAATTTGTACATAATATTCAGTAGAACATTTGGAATCGATTTGAATAACCCGCTTTTCAATTTTGCATTTAATCAACCCTTGAGGGCCAGTGAAATAGTAAACAAACAATAACAATATATAATATACTAAAATAGTTCAATTTTTCTCGATATGCTGGATCCTGGACACTTGTGCATTTGGGCGATGTTTATGAAATTTGTACAAAATATTCAGTAGAACATTTGGAATCAATTTGAATAACCTTCATTTCAATTATGCATTTAGTCAACCCTTGAGGGCCAGTGAAATAGTAACAAACACATAACAATATATAATATACTCAAATAGTTCAATTTTTCTCGATATGCTGGATCCTGGACACTTGTGCATATGGGCGACTGTTTATGAAATTTATTCAAAATGTTCAGTAGAACATTTGGAATCGATTTGAATAACCTTCATTTCAATTATGCATTTAATCAAACCTTGGGGGCCAGTGAAATAGTAAACAAACAATAACAATATATAATATACTAAAATAGTTCAATTTTTCTCGATATGCTGGATCCTGGACACTTGTGCATTTGGGCGATGTTTATGAATTTTGTACAAAATGTTCAGTAGATATATTGGAATCGATTTGAATAACCCTCATTTCAATTATGCATTTAATCAACCCTTGAGGGCCAGTGAAATAGTAAACAAACAACAACAATATATAATATACTCAAATAGTTCAATTTTTCTCGATATGATGGATGCTGGACACTTGGGCATTTGGGCGATGTTTATGAAATTTGTACATAATGTTCAGTAGAAAATTTGGAATAGGATTTGGATAACCCTCATTTTCATCTATGCATTTGATCAACCCTTGATGGCCAGTGAAATAGTAAACAAACAACAACAATATATGATATACTAAAATAGTTCAAGTTTTCTCGATATAGCAGGATCCTGGACACTGTGCTTTTGGGCGATCATTATGAAATTTGTACAAAATATTCAGTAGAACATTTGAAATCGATTTGGACAACCCTCATTTCAATTATGCATTTAGGTCAACCCTTGAGGTCCAGTAAAATAGTTAACAAACAACATACAATATATGATATACTCAAATAGTTCGAGTTTTCACGATATGCTGGATCCTGGACACTTGGGCATATGGGCGACTTTTATGAAATTTATTCAAAATGTTCAGTAGAACATTTGGAATCGATTTGAATAACCTTCATTTCAATTATACATTTAATCAACCCTTGAGGGCCAGTGAAATAGTAAACAAACAATAACAATATATAATATACTAAAATAGTTAAATTTTTCTCGATATGCTGGATCCTGGACACTTGGGCATTTGGGCGATGTTTATGAATTTTGTACAAAATGTTCAGTAGATATATTGGAATCGATTTGAATAACCCTCATATTAATTATGCATTTAATCAACCCCTGAGGGCCAGTGAAATTGTAAACAAACAACAACAATATATAATATACTCAAATAGTTCAATTTTTCTCGATATGCTGGATCCTGGACACTTGTGCATTTGGGCGATGTTTATGAAATTTGTACATAATGTTCAGTAGAAAATTTGGAATAGATTTGGATAACCCTCATTTCAATTATGCATTTAATCAACCCTTGAGGGCCAGTGAAATAGTAAACAAACAATAACAATATATAATATACTAAAATAGTTCAATTTTTCTCGATATGCTGGATCCTGGACACTTGTGCATTTGGGCGATGATTATGAAATTTGTACATAATATTCAGTAGAACATTTGGAATCGATTTGAATAAACTTCATTTCAATTTTGCATTTAATTAACCCTTGAGGGCCAGTGAAATAGTTAACAAACAACATTACAATATATAATATACTCAAATAGTTCAATTTTTCTCGATATGCTGGATCCTGGACACTTGTGCATTTGGGCGATGTTTATGAAATTTGTACATAATATTCAGTAGAACATTTGGAATCGATTTGAATAACCCTCTTTTCAATTTTGCATTTAATCAACCCTTGAGGGCCAGTGAAATAGTTAACAAACAACATTACAATATATAATATACTCAAATAGTTTAATTTTTCTCGATATGATGGATCCTGGACACTTGTGCATTTGGGCGATGTTTATGAAATTTGTACATAATATTCAGTAGAACATTTGGAATCGATTTGAATAACCTTCATTTCAATTATGCATTTAATCAACCCTTGAGGGCCAGTGAAATAGTTAACAAACAACATTACAATATATAATATACTCAAATAGTTCAATTTTTCTCGATATGCTGGATCCTGGACACTTGGGCATATGGGCGACTTTTATGAAATTTATTCAAAATGTTCAGTAGAACATTTGGAATCGATTTGAATAACCTTCATTTCAATTATACATTTAATCAACCCTTGAGGGCCAGTGAAATAGTAAACAAACAATAACAATATATAATATACTAAAATAGTTAAATTTTTCTCGATATGCTGGATCCTGGACACTTGGGCATTTGGGCGATGTTTATGAATTTTGTACAAAATGTTCAGTAGATATATTGGAATCGATTTGAATAACCCTCATATTAATTATGCATTTAATCAACCCCTGAGGGCCAGTGAAATTGTAAACAAACAACAACAATATATAATATACTCAAATAGTTCAATTTTTCTCGATATGCTGGATCCTGGACACTTGTGCATTTGGGCGATGTTTATGAAATTTGTACATAATGTTCAGTAGAAAATTTGGAATAGATTTGGATAACTCTCATTTCAATTATGCATTTAATCAACCCTTGAGGGCCAGTGAAATAGTAAACAAACAATAACAATATATAATATACTAAAATAGTTCAATTTTTCTCGATATGCTGGATCCTGGACACTTGTGCATTTGGGCGATGATTATGAAATTTGTACATAATATTCAGTAGAACATTTGGAATCGATTTGAATAAACTTCATTTCAATTTTGCATTTAATTAACCCTTGAGGGCCAGTGAAATAGTTAACAAACAACATTACAATATATAATATACTCAAATAGTTCAATTTTTCTCGATATGCTGGATCCTGGACACTTGTGCATTTGGGCGATGTTTATGAAATTTGTACATAATATTCAGTAGAACATTTGGAATCGATTTGAATAACCCTCTTTTCAATTTTGCATTTAATCAACCCTTGAGGGCCAGTGAAATAGTTAACAAACAACATTACAATATATAATATACTCAAATAGTTTAATTTTTCTCGATATGATGGATCCTGGACACTTGTGCATTTGGGCGATGTTTATGAAATTTGTACATAATATTCAGTAGAACATTTGGAATCGATTTGAATAACCTTCATTTCAATTATGCATTTAATCAACCCTTGAGGGCCAGTGAAATAGTTAACAAACAACATTACAATATATAATATACTCAAATAGTTCAATTTTTCTCGATATGCTGGATCCTGGACACTTGGGCATATGGGCGACTTTTATGAAATTTATTCAAAATGTTCAGTAGAACATTTGGAATCGATTTGAATAACCTTCATTTCAATTATACATTTAATCAACCCTTGAGGGCCAGTGAAATAGTAAACAAACAATAACAATATTTAATATACTAAAATAGTTAAATTTTTCTCGATATGCTGGATCCTGGACACTTGGGCATTTGGGCGATGTTTATGAATTTTGTACAAAATGTTCAGTAGATATATTGGAATCGATTTGAATAACCCTCATATTAATTATGCATTTAATCAACCCCTGAGGGCCAGTGAAATTGTAAACAAACAACAACAATATATAATATACTCAAATAGTTCAATTTTTCTCGATATGCTGGATCCTGGACACTTGTGCATTTGGGCGATGTTTATGAAATTTGTACATAATGTTCAGTAGAAAATTTGGAATAGATTTGGATAACCCTCATTTCAATTATGCATTTAATCAACCCTTGAGGGCCAGTGAAATAGTAAACAAACAATAACAATATATAATATACTAAAATAGTTCAATTTTTCTCGATATGCTGGATCCTGGACACTTGTGCATTTGGGCGATGATTATGAAATTTGTACATAATATTCAGTAGAACATTTGGAATCGATTTGAATAACCCTCTTTTCAATTTTGCATTTAATTAACCCTTGAGGGCCAGTGAAATAGTTAACAAACAACATTACAATATATAATATACTCAAATAGTTCAATTTTTCTCGATATGCTGGATCCTGGACACTTGTGCATTTGGGCGATGTTTATGAAATTTGTACATAATATTCAGTAGAACATTTGGAATCGATTTGAATAACCCTCTTTTCAATTTTGCATTTAATCAACCCTTGAGGGCCAGTGAAATAGTTAAAAAACAACATTACAATATATAATATACTCAAATAGTTTAATTTTTCTCGATATGATGGATCCTGGACACTTGGGAATTTAGGTGATGTTTATGAAATTTGTACAAAATGTTCAGTAGAACATTTGGAATCGATTTGAATAACCCTCATTTCAATTATGCATATAATCAACCCTTGAGGGCCAGTGAAATTGTAAACAATCAACAACAATATATAATATACTCAAATAGTTCAATTTTTCTCGATATGCTGGATCCTGGACACTTGAGCATTTGGGCGATGTTTATGAAATTTGTACAAAATGTTCAGTAGAACATTTGGAATAGATTTGGATAACCCTCATTTCAATTATGCATTTTTTCAACCCATGAGGGCCAGAGAAATAGTAAACAAACAATAACAATATATAATATACTAAAATAGTTCAATTTTTCTCGATATGCTGGATCCTGGACACTTGAGCATTTGGGCGATGTTTATGAAATTTGTACAAAATGTTCAGTAGAACATTTGGAATAGATTTGGATAACCCTCATTTCAATTATGCATTTTTTCAACCCATGAGGGCCAGAGAAATAGTAAACAAACAATAACAATATATAATATACTAAAATAGTTCAATTTTTCTCGATATGCTGGATCCTGGACACTTGGGCATTTGGGCGATGTTTATGAATTTTGTACAAAATGTTCAGTAGATATATTGGAATCGATTTGAATAACCCTCATATTAATTATGCATTTAATCAACCCCTGAGGGCCAGTGAAATTGTAAACAAACAACAACAATATATAATATACTCAAATAGTTCAATTTTTCTCGATATGCTGGATCCTGGACACTTGTGCATTTGGGCGATGTTTATGAAATTTGTACATAATGTTCAGTAGAAAATTTGGATTAGATTTGGATAACCCTCATTTCAATTATGCATTTAATCAACCCTTGAGGGCCAGTGAAATAGTAAACAAACAATAACAATATATAATATACTAAAATAGTTCAATTTTTCTCGATATGCTGGATCCTGGACACTTGTGCATTTGGGCGATGATTATGAAATTTGTACATAATATTCAGTAGAACATTTGGAATCGATTTGAATAACCCTCTTTTCAATTTTGCATTTAATCAACCCTTGAGGGCCAGTGAAATAGTTAACAAACAACATTACAATATATAATATACTCAAATAGTTCAATTTTTCTCGATATGCTGGATCCTGGACACTTGGGCATATGGGCGACTTTTATGAAATTTATTCAAAATGTTCAGTAGAACATTTGGAATCGATTTGAATAACCTTCATTTCAATTATGCATTTAATCAAACCTTGGGGGCCAGTGAAATAGTAAACAAACAATAACAATATATAATATACTAAAATAGTTCAATTTTTCTCGATATGCTGGATCCTGGACACTTGTGCATTTGGGCGATGTTTATGAATTTTGTACAAAATGTTCAGTAGATATATTGGAATCGATTTGAATAACCCTCATTTCAATTATGCATTTAATCAACCCTTGAGGGCCAGTGAAATAGTAAACAAACAACAACAATATATAATATACTCAAATAGTTCAATTTTTCTCGATATGATGGATGCTGGACACTTGGGCATTTGGGCGATGTTTATGAAATTTGTACATAATGTTCAGTAGAACATTTGGAATAGATTTAGATAACCCTCATTTCAATTATGCATATAATCAACCCTTGAGGGTCAGTGAAATTGTAAACAATCAACAACAATATATAATATACTCAAATAGTTCAATTTTTCTCGATATGCTGGATCCTGGACACTTGAGCATTTGGGCGATGTTTATGAATTTTGTACAAAATGTTCAGTAGATATTTTGGAAACGATTTGATTAACCCTCATTTCAATTATGCATTTAATCAACCCTTGAGGGCCAGTGAAATAGTAAACAAACAATAACAATATATAATATACTAAAATAGTTAAATTTTTCTCGATATGCTGGATCCTGGACACTTGGCAATTTAGGTGATGTTTATGAAATTTGTACAAAATGTTCAGAGGAACATTTGGAATCGATTTGAATAACCTTCATTTCAATTATGCATTTAATCAACCCTTGGGGGCCAGTGAAATAGTAAACAAACAATAACAATATATAATATACTAAAATAGTTCAATTTTTCTCGATATGCTGGATCCTGGACACTTGTGCATTTGGGCGATGATTATGAAATTTGTACATAATATTCAGTAGAACATTTGGAATCGATTTGAATAACCTTCATTTCAATTATGCATTTAATCAACCCTTGAGGGCCAGTGAAATAGTAAACAAACAATAACAATATATAATATACTAAAATAGTTCAATATTTCTCGATATGCTGGATCCTGGACACTTGTGCATTTGGGCGATATTAATGAAATTTGTACATAATATTCAGTAGAACATTTGGAATCGATTTGAATAACCCGCTTTTCAATTTTGCATTTAATCAACCCTTGAGGGCCAGTGAAATAGTAAACAAACAATAACAATATATAATATACTAAAATAGTTCAATTTTTCTCGATATGCTGGATCCTGGACACTTGTGCATTTGGGCGATGTTTATGAAATTTGTACATAATATTCAGTAGAACATTTGAAATCGATTTGAATAACCTTCATTTCAATTATGCATTTAATCAACCCTTGAGGGCCAGTGAAATAGTTAACAAACAACATTACAATATATAATATACTCAAATAGTTCAATTTTTCTCGATATGCTGGATCCTGGACACTTGGGCATATGGGCGACTTTTATGAAATTTATTCAAAATGTTCAGTAGAACATTTGGAATCGATTTGAATAACCTTCATTTCAATTATGCATTTAATCAAACCTTGGGGGCCAGTGAAATAGTAAACAAACAATAACAATATATAATATACTAAAATAGTTCAATTTTTCTCGATATGCTGGATCCTGGACACTTGTGCATTTGGGCGATGTTTATGAATTTTGTACAAAATGTTCAGTAGATATATTGGAATCGATTTGAATAACCCTCATTTCAATTATGCATTTAATCAACCCTTGAGGGCCAGTGAAATAGTAAACAAACAATAACAATATATAATATACTAAAATAGTTCAATTTTTCTCGATATGCTGGATCCTGGACACTTGTGCATTTGGGCGATGATTATGAAATTTGTACATAATATTCAGTAGAACATTTGGAATCGATTTGAATAACCCTCTTTTCAATTTTGCATTTAATCAACCCTTGAGGGCCAGTGAATTAGTTAACAAACAACATTACAATATATAATATACTCAAATAGTTTAATTTTTCTCGATATGATGGATCCTGGACACTTGGGAATTTAGGTGATGTTTATGAAATTTGTACAAAATGTTCAGTAGAACATTTGGAATCGATTTGAATAACCCTCATTTCAATTATGCATTTAATCAACCCTTGAGGGCCAGTGAAATTGTAAACAATCAACAACAATATAAAATATACTCAAATAGTTCAATTTTTCTCGATATGCTGGATCCTGGACACTTGGGCATATGGGCGATTTTTATGAAATTTATTCAAAATGTTCAGTAGAACATTTGGAATCGATTTGAATAACCCTCATTTCAATTATGCATATAATCAACCCTTGAGGGCCAGTGAAATTGTAAACAATCAACAACAATATATAATATACTCAAATAGTTCAATTTTTCTCGATATGCTGGATCCTGGACACTTGAGCATTTGGGCGATGTTTATGAATTTTGTACAAAATGTTCAGTAGATATTTTGGAAACGATTTGATTAACCCTCATTTCAATTATGCATTTAATCAACCCTTGAGGGCCAGTGAAATAGTAAACAAACAATAACAATATATAATATACTAAAATAGTTAAATTTTTCTCGATATGCTGGATCCTGGACACTTGGCAATTTAGGTGATGTTTATGAAATTTGTACAAAATGTTCAGAGGAACATTTGGAATCGATTTGAATAACCTTCATTTCAATTATGCATTTAATCAACCCTTGGGGGCCAGTGAAATAGTAAACAAACAATAACAATATATAATATACTAAAATAGTTCAATTTTTCTCGATATGCTGGATCCTGGACACTTGTGCATTTGGGCGATGATTATGAAATTTGTACATAATATTCAGTAGAACATTTGGAATCGATTTGAATAACCTTCATTTCAATTATGCATTTAATCAACCCTTGAGGGCCAGTGAAATAGTAAACAAACAATAACAATATATAATATACTAAAATAGTTCAATATTTCTCGATATGCTGGATCCTGGACACTTGTGCATTTGGGCGATATTAATGAAATTTGTACATAATATTCAGTAGAACATTTGGAATCGATTTGAATAACCCGCTTTTCAATTTTGCATTTAATCAACCCTTGAGGGCCAGTGAAATAGTAAACAAACAATAACAATATATAATATACTAAAATAGTTCAATTTTTCTCGATATGCTGGATCCTGGACACTTGTACATTTGGGCGATGTTTATGAAATTTGTACATAATATTCAGTAGAACATTTGAAATCGATTTGAATAACCTTCATTTCAATTATGCATTTAATCAACCCTTGAGGGCCAGTGAAATAGTTAACAAACAACATTACAATATATAATATACTCAAATAGTTCAATTTTTCTCGATATGCTGGATCCTGGACACTTGGGCATATGGGCGACTTTTATGAAATTTATTCAAAATGTTCAGTAGAACATTTGGAATCGATTTGAATAACCTTCATTTCAATTATGCATTTAATCAAACCTTGGGGGCCAGTGAAATAGTAAACTAACAATAACAATATATAATATACTAAAATAGTTCAATTTTTCTCGATATGCTGGATCCTGGACACTTGTGCATTTGGGCGATGTTTATGAATTTTGTACAAAATGTTCAGTAGATATATTGGAATCGATTTGAATAACCCTCATTTCAATTATGCATTTAATCAACCCTTGAGGGCCAGTGAAATAGTAAACAAACAACAACAATATATAATATACTCAAATAGTTCAATTTTTCTCGATATGATGGATGCTGGACACTTGGGCATTTGGGCGATGTTTATGAAATTTGTACATAATGTTCAGTAGAAAATTTGGAATAGATTTGGATAACCCTCATTTCATCTATGCATTTAATCAACCCTTGAGGGCCAGTGAAATAGTAAACAAACAATAACAATATATAATATACTAAAATAGTTCAATTTTTCTCGATATACTGGATCCTGGACACTTGTGCATTTGGGCGATGTTTATGAAATTTGTACATAATATTCAGTAGAACATTTGAAATCGATTTGAATAACCTTCATTTCAATTATGCATTTAATCAACCCTTGAGGGCCAGTGAAATAGTTAACAAACAACATTACAATATATAATATACTCAAATAGTTCAATTTTTCTCGATATGCTGGATCCTGGACACTTGGGCATATGGGCGACTTTTATGAAATTTATTCAAAATGTTCAGTAGAACATTTGGAATCGATTTGAATAACCTTCATTTCAATTATACATTTAATCAACCCTTGAGGGCCAGTGAAATAGTAAACAAACAATAACAATATATAATATACTAAAATAATTAAATTTTTCTCGATATGCTGGATCCTGGACACTTGGGCATTTGGGCGATGTTTATGAATTTTGTACAAAATGTTCAGTAGATATATTGGAATCGATTTGAATAACCCTCATATTAATTATGCATTTAATCAACCCCTGAGGGCCAGTGAAATTGTAAACAAACAACAACAATATATAATATACTCAAATAGTTCAATTTTTCTCGATATGCTGGATCCTGGACACTTGTGCATTTGGGCGATGTTTATGAAATTTGTACATAATGTTCAGTAGAAAATTTGGAATAGATTTGGATAACCCTCATTTCAATTATGCATTTAATCAACCCTTGAGGGCCAGTGAAATAGTAAACAAACAATAACAATATATAATATACTAAAATAGTTCAATTTTTCTCGATATGCTGGATCCTGGACACTTGTGCATTTGGGCGATGATTATGAAATTTGTACATAATATTCAGTAGAACATTTGGAATCGATTTGAATAACCTTCATTTCAATTTTGCATTTAATTAACCCTTGAGGGCCAGTGAAATAGTTAACAAACAACATTACAATATATAATATACTCAAATAGTTCAATTTTTCTCGATATGCTGGATCCTGGACACTTGTGCATTTGGGCGATGTTTATGAAATTTGTACATAATATTCAGTAGAACATTTGGAATCGATTTGAATAACCCTCTTTTCAATTTTGCATTTAATCAACCCTTGAGGGCCAGTGAAATAGTTAACAAACAACATTACAATATATAATATACTCAAATAGTTTAATTTTTCTCGATATGATGGATCCTGGACACTTGTGCATTTGGGCGATGTTTATGAAATTTGTACATAATATTCAGTAGAACATTTGGAATCGATTTGAATAACCTTCATTTCAATTATGCATTTAATCAACCCTTGAGGGCCAGTGAAATAGTTAACAAACAACATTACAATATATAATATACTCAAATAGTTCAATTTTTCTCGATATGCTGGATCCTGGACACTTGGGCATATGGGCGACTTTTATGAAATTTATTCAAAATGTTCAGTAGAACATTTGGAATCGATTTGAATAACCTTCATTTCAATTATACATTTAATCAACCCTTGAGGGCCAGTGAAATAGTAAACAAACAATAACAATATATAATATACTAAAATAGTTAAATTTTTCTCGATATGCTGGATCCTGGACACTTGGGCATTTGGGCGATGTTTATGAATTTTGTACAAAATGTTCAGTAGATATATTGGAATCGATTTGAATAACCCTCATATTAATTATGCATTTAATCAACCCCTGAGGGCCAGTGAAATTGTAAACAAACAACAACAATATATAATATACTCAAATAGTTCAATTTTTCTCGATATGCTGGATCCTGGACACTTGTGCATTTGGGCGATGTTTATGAAATTTGTACATAATGTTCAGTAGAAAATTTGGAATAGATTTGGATAACCCTCATTTCAATTATGCATTTAATCAACCCTTGAGGGCCAGTGAAATAGTAAACAAACAATAACAATATATAATATACTAAAATAGTTCAATTTTTCTCGATATGCTGGATCCTGGACACTTGTGCATTTGGGCGATGATTATGAAATTTGTACATAATATTCAGTAGAACATTTGGAATCGATTTGAATAACCCTCTTTTCAATTTTGCATTTAATTAACCCTTGAGGGCCAGTGAAATAATTAACAAACAACATTACAATATATAATATACTCAAATAGTTCAATTTTTCTCGTTATGCTGGATCCTGGACACTTGTGCATTTGGGCGATGTTTATGAAATTTGTACATAATATTCAGTAGAACATTTGGAATCGATTTGAATAACCCTCTTTTCAATTATGCATTTTTTCAACCCATGAGGGCCAGTGAAATAGTAAACAAACAACAACAATTAATAATATAAACAAATAGTTCAATTTTTATCGATATGCTGGATCCTGGACACTTGGGCATCTGGGCGATGTTTATGAAATTTGTACAAAATGTTCAGAGGAACATTTGGAATCGATTTGAATAACCTTCATTTCAATTATGCATTTAATCAACCCTTGAGGGCCAGTGAAATAGTAAACAAACAATAACAATATATAATATACTAAAATAGTTCAATTTTTCTCGATATGCTGGATCCTGAACACTTGAGCATTTGGGCGATGTTTATGTATTTTGTACAAAATGTTCAGTAGATATTTTGGAAACGATTTGAATTACCCTCATTTCAATTATGCATTTAATCAACCCTTGAGGGCCAGTGACATAGTAAACAAACAACAGCAATATATAATATACTCAAATAGTTTAATTTTTCTCGATATGATGGATCCTGGACACTTGTGCATTTGGGCGATGTTTATGAATTTTGTACAAAATGTTCAGTAGATATATTGGAATCGATTTGAATAACCCTCATATTAATTATGCATTTAATCAACCCCTGAGGGCCAGTGAAATTGTAAACAAACAACAACAATATATAATATACTCAAATAGTTCAATTTTTCTCGATATGCTGGATCCTGGACACTTGTGCATTTGGGCGATGTTTATGAAATTTGTACATAATATTCAGTAGAACATTTGGAATCGATTTGAATAACCCTCTTTTCAATTTTGCATTTAATCAACCCTTGAGGGCCAGTGAAATAGTTAACAAACAACATTACAATATATAATATACTCAAATAGTTCAATTTTTCTCGATATGCTGGATCCTGGACACTTGTGCTTTGGGCGATGTTTATGAAATTTGTACATAATATTCAGTAGAACATTTGGAATCGATTTGAATAACCCTCTTTTCAATTTTGCATTTAATCAACCCTTGAGGGCCAGTGAAATAGTTAACAAACAACATTACAATATATAATATACTCAAATAGTTTAATTTTTCTCGATATGATGGATCCTGGACACTTGGGAATTTAGGTGATGTTTATGAAATTTGTACAAAATGTTCAGTAGAACATTTGGAATCGATTTGAATAACCCTCATTTCAATTATGCATTTAATCAACCCCTGAGGGCCAGTGAAATTGTAAACAAACAACAACAATATATAATATACTCAAATAGTTCAATTTTTCTCGATATGCTGGATCCTGGACACTTGGGCATATGGGCGATTCTTATGAAATTTATTTAAAATGTTCAGTAGAACATTTGCTATCGATTTGAATAACCCTCATTTCAATTATGCATTTAATCAACCCTTGAGGGCCAGTGAAATAGTAAACAAACAATAACAATATATAATATACTAAAATAGTTAAATTTTTCTCGATATGCTGGATCCTGGACACTTGGGAATTTAGGTGATGTTTATGAAATTTGTACAAAATGTTCAGTAGAACATTTGGAATAGATTTGGGTAACCCCCATTTCAATTATGCATTTTTTCAACCCATGAGGGCCAGTGAAATAGTAAACAAACAATAACAATATATAATATAATAAAATAGTTCAATTTTTCTCGATATGCTGGATCCTGGACACTTGTGCATTTGGGCGATGTTTATGAAATTTGTACATAATATTCAGTAGAACATTTGGAATCGATTTGAATAACCCTCATTTCAATTATGCATTTAATCAATCCTTGAGGGCCAGTGACATAGTAAACAAACAACAACAATATATAATATACTCAAATAGTTTAATTTTTCTCGATATGATGGATCCTGGACACTTGGGCATATGGGCGATTCTTATGAAATTTATTTAAAATGTTCAGTAGAACATTTGCAATCGATTTGAATAACCCTCATTTCAATTTTGCATTTAATCAACCCTTGAGGGCCAGTGAAATAGTTAACAAACAACATTACAATATATAATATACTCAAATAGTTTAATTTTTCTCGATATGATGGATCCTGGACACTTGGGAATTTAGGCGATGTTTATGAATTTTGTACAAAATGTTCAGTAGATATATTGGAATCGATTTGAATAACCCTCATATTAATTATGCATTTAATCAACCCCTGAGGGCCAGTGAAATTGTAAACAAACAACAACAATATATAATATACTCAAATAGTTCAATTTTTCTCGATATGCTGGATCCTGGACACTTGTGCATTTGGGCGATGTTTATGAAATTTGTACATAATGTTCAGTAGAAAATTTGGAATAGATTTGGATAACCCTCATTTCAATTATGCATTTAATCAACCCTTGAGGGCCAGTGAAATAGTAAACAAACAATAACAATATATAATATACTAAAATAGTTCAATTTTTCTCGATATGCTGGATCCTGGACACTTGTGCATTTGGGCGATGATTATGAAATTTGTACATAATATTCAGTAGAACATTTGGAATCGATTTGAATAACCCTCTTTTCAATTTTGCATTTAATTAACCCTTGAGGGCCAGTGAAATAATTAACAAACAACATTACAATATATAATATACTCAAATAGTTCAATTTTTCTCGTTATGCTGGATCCTGGACACTTGTGCATTTGGGCGATGTTTATGAAATTTGTACATAATATTCAGTAGAACATTTGGAATCGATTTGAATAACCCTCTTTTCAATTATGCATTTTTTCAACCCATGAGGGCCAGTGAAATAGTAAACAAACAACAACAATTAATAATATAAACAAATAGTTCAATTTTTATCGATATGCTGGATCCTGGACACTTGGGCATCTGGGCGATGTTTATGAAATTTGTACAAAATGTTCAGAGGAACATTTGGAATCGATTTGAATAACCTTCATTTCAATTATGCATTTAATCAACCCTTGAGGGCCAGTGAAATAGTAAACAAACAATAACAATATATAATATACTAAAATAGTTCAATTTTTCTCGATATGCTGGATCCTGAACACTTGAGCATTTGGGCGATGTTTATGTATTTTGTACAAAATGTTCAGTAGATATTTTGGAAACGATTTGAATTACCCTCATTTCAATTATGCATTTAATCAACCCTTGAGGGCCAGTGACATAGTAAACAAACAACAGCAATATATAATATACTCAAATAGTTTAATTTTTCTCGATATGATGGATCCTGGACACTTGTGCATTTGGGCGATGTTTATGAATTTTGTACAAAATGTTCAGTAGATATATTGGAATCGATTTGAATAACCCTCATATTAATTATGCATTTAATCAACCCCTGAGGGCCAGTGAAATTGTAAACAAACAACAACAATATATAATATACTCAAATAGTTCAATTTTTCTCGATATGCTGGATCCTGGACACTTGTGCATTTGGGCGATGTTTATGAAATTTGTACATAATATTCAGTAGAACATTTGGAATCGATTTGAATAACCCTCTTTTCAATTTTGCATTTAATCAACCCTTGAGGGCCAGTGAAATAGTTAACAAACAACATTACAATATATAATATACTCAAATAGTTCAATTTTTCTCGATATGCTGGATCCTGGACACTTGTGCTTTGGGCGATGTTTATGAAATTTGTACATAATATTCAGTAGAACATTTGGAATCGATTTGAATAACCCTCTTTTCAATTTTGCATTTAATCAACCCTTGAGGGCCAGTGAAATAGTTAACAAACAACATTACAATATATAATATACTCAAATAGTTTAATTTTTCTCGATATGATGGATCCTGGACACTTGGGAATTTAGGTGATGTTTATGAAATTTGTACAAAATGTTCAGTAGAACATTTGGAATCGATTTGAATAACCCTCATTTCAATTATGCATTTAATCAACCCCTGAGGGCCAGTGAAATTGTAAACAAACAACAACAATATATAATATACTCAAATAGTTCAATTTTTCTCGATATGCTGGATCCTGGACACTTGGGCATATGGGCGATTCTTATGAAATTTATTTAAAATGTTCAGTAGAACATTTGCTATCGATTTGAATAACCCTCATTTCAATTATGCATTTAATCAACCCTTGAGGGCCAGTGAAATAGTAAACAAACAATAACAATATATAATATACTAAAATAGTTAAATTTTTCTCGATATGCTGGATCCTGGACACTTGGGAATTTAGGTGATGTTTATGAAATTTGTACAAAATGTTCAGTAGAACATTTGGAATAGATTTGGGTAACCCCCATTTCAATTATGCATTTTTTCAACCCATGAGGGCCAGTGAAATAGTAAACAAACAATAACAATATATAATATAATAAAATAGTTCAATTTTTCTCGATATGCTGGATCCTGGACACTTGTGCATTTGGGCGATGTTTATGAAATTTGTACATAATATTCAGTAGAACATTTGGAATCGATTTGAATAACCCTCATTTCAATTATGCATTTAATCAATCCTTGAGGGCCAGTGACATAGTAAACAAACAACAACAATATATAATATACTCAAATAGTTTAATTTTTCTCGATATGATGGATCCTGGACACTTGGGCATATGGGCGATTCTTATGAAATTTATTTAAAATGTTCAGTAGAACATTTGCAATCGATTTGAATAACCCTCATTTCAATTTTGCATTTAATCAACCCTTGAGGGCCAGTGAAATAGTTAACAAACAACATTACAATATATAATATACTCAAATAGTTTAATTTTTCTCGATATGATGGATCCTGGACACTTGGGAATTTAGGTGATGTTTATGAAATTTGTACAAAATGTTCAGTAGAACATTTGGAATCGATTTGAATAACCCTCATTTCAATTATGCATTTAATCAACCCTTGAGGGCCAGTGAAATTGTAAAAAATCAACAACAATATAAAATATACTCAAATAGTTCAATTTTTCTCGATATGCTGGATCCTGGACACTATGGCATATGGGCGATTTTTATGAAATTTATTCAAAATGTTCAGTAGAACATTTGGAATCGATTTGAATAACCCTCATTTCAATTATGCATATAATCAACCCTTGAGGGCCAGTGAAAATTGTAAACAATCAACAACAATATATAATATACTCAAATAGTTCAATTTTTCTCGATATGCTGGATCCTGAACACTTGAGCATTTGGGCGATGTTTATGAATTTTGTACAAAATGTTCAGTAGATATTTTGGAAACGATTTGAATAACCCTCATTTCAATTATGCATTTAATCAACCCTTGAGGGCCAGTGAAATAGTAAACAAACAACAACAATATATAATATACTCAAATAGTTAAATTGTTCTCGATATGCTGGATCCTGGACACTTGGGAATTTAGGTGATGTTTATGAAATTTGTACAAAATGTTCAGTAGAACATTTGGAATAGATTTAGATAACCCTCATATTAATTATGCATTTAATCAACCCCTGAGGGCCAGTGAAATTGTAAACAAACAACAAACAATATATAATATACTCAAATAGTTTCAATTTTTCTCGATATGCTGGATCCTGGACACTTGGGCATATGGGCGATTCTTATGAAATTTATTTAAAATGTTCAGTAGAACATTTGCAATCGATTTGAATAACCCTCATTTCAAATATGCATTTAATGAACCCTTGAGGGCCAGTGAAAATAGTAAACAAACAATAACAATATATAATATACTAAATAGTTAAATTTTCTCGATATGCTGGATCCTGGACACTTGGGAATTTAGGTGATGTTTATGAAATTTGTACAAAATGTTCAGTAGAACATTTGGAATAGATTTGGATAACCCTCATTTCAATTATGTATTTTTTCAACCCATGAGGCCAGTGAAATAGTAAACAAACAATAACAATATATAATATAATAAAATAGTTCAATTTTTCTCGATATGCTGGATCCTGGACACTTGTGCATTTGGGCGATGTTTATGAAATTTGTACATAATATTCAGTAGAACATTTGGAATCGATTTGAATAACCCTCATTTCAATTATGCATTTAATCAATCCTTGAGGGCCAGTGACATAGTAAAACAAACAACAACAATATATAATATACTCAAATAGTTTAATTTTTCTCGATATGATGGATCCTGGACACTTGGGCATATGGGCGATTCTTATGAAATTTATTTAAAATGTTCAGTAGAACATTTGCAATCGATTTGAATAACCCTCATTTCAATTTTGCATTTAATCACCCTTGAGGGCCAGTGAAATAGTTAACAAACAACATTACAATATATAATATACTCAAATAGTTTAATTTTTCTCGATATGATGGATCCTGGACACTTGGGAATTTAGGTGATGTTTATGAAATTTGTACAAAATGTTCAGTAGAACATTTGGAATCGATTTGAATAACCCTCATTTCAATTATGCATTTAATCAACCATTGAGGGCCAGTGAAATTGTAAAAAATCAACAACAATATAAAATATACTCAAATAGTTCAATTTTTCTCGATATGCTGGATCCTGGACACTATGGCATATGGCGATTTTATGAAATTTATTCAAAATGTTCAGTAGAACATTTGGAATCGATTTGAATAACCCTCATTTCAATTATGCATATAATCAACCCTTGAGGGCCAGTGAAATTGTAAACAATCAACAACAATATATAATATACTCAAATAGTTCAATTTTTCTCGCATATGCTGGATCCTGAACACTTGAGCATTTGGGCGATGTTTATGAATTTTGTACAAAATGTTCAGTAGATATTTTGGAAACGATTTGAATAACCCTCATTTCAATTATGCATTTAATCAACCCTTGAGGGCCAGTGAAATAGTAAACAAACAACAACAATATATAATATACTCAAATAGTTAAATTGTTCTCGATATGCTGGATCCTGGACACTTGGGAATTTAGGTGATGTTTATGAAATTTGTACAAAATGTTCAGTAGAACATTTGGAATAGATTTAGATAACCCTCATATTAATTATGCATTTAATCAACCCCTGAGGGCCAGTGAAATTGTAAACAAACAACAACAATATATAATATACTCAAATAGTTCAATTTTTCTCGATATGCTGGATCCTGGACACTTGGGCATATGGGCGATTCTTATGAAATTTATTTAAAATGTTCAGTAGAACATTTGCAATCGATTTGAATAACCCTCATTTCAAATATGCATTTAATGAACGCTTGAGGGCCAGTGAAATAGTAAACAAACAATAACAATATATAATATACTAAAATAGTTAAATTTTTCTCGATATGCTGGATCCTGGACACTTGGGAATTTAGGTGATGTTTATGAAATTTGTACAAAATGTTCAGTAGAACATTTGGAATAGATTTGGATAACCCTCATTTCAATTATGTATTTTTTCAACCCATGAGGGCCAGTGAAATAGTAAACAAACAATAACAATATATAATATAATAAAATAGTTCAATTTTTCTCGATATGCTGGATCCTGGACACTTGTGCATTTGGGGCGATGTTTATGAAATTTGTACATAATATTCAGTAGAACATTTGGAATCGATTTGAATAACCCTCATTTCAATTATGCAATTAATCAATCCTTGAGGGCCAGTGACATAGTAAACAAACAACAACAATATATAATATACTCAAATAGTTTAATTTTTCTCGATATGATGGATCCTGGGACACTTGGGCATATGGGCGATTCTTATGAAATTTAATTAAAATGTTCAAAAGAACATTTGCAATCGATTTGAATAACCCTCATTTCAATTTTGCATTTAATCAACCCTTGAGGGCCAGTGAAATAGTTAACAAACAACATTACAATATATAATATACTCAAATAGTTTAATTTTTCTCGATATGATGGATCCTGGACACTTGGGAATTTAGGTGATGTTTATGAAATTTGTACAAAATGTTCAGTAGAACATTTGGAATCGATTTGAATAACCCTCATTTCAATTATGCATTTAATCAACCCTTGAGGGCCAGTGAAATTGTAAAAAATCAACAACAATATAAAATATACTCAAATAGTTCAATTTTTCTCGATATGCTGGATCCTGGACACTATGGCATATGGGCGATTTTTATGAAATTTATTCAAAATGTTCAGTAGAACATTTGGAATCGATTTGAATAACCCTCATTTCAATTATGCATATAATCAACCCTTGAGGGCCAGTGAAATTGTAAACAATCAACAACAATATATAATATACTCAAATAGTTCAATTTTTCTCGATATGCTGGATCCTGAACACTTGAGCATTTGGGCGATGTTTATGAATTTTGTACAAAATGTTCAGTAGATATTTTGGAAACGATTTGAATAACCCTCATTTCAATTATGCATTTAATCAACCCTTGAGGGCCAGTGAAATAGTAAACAAACAACAACAATATATAATATACTCAAATAGTTAAATTGTTCTCGATATGCTGGATCCTGGACACTTGGGAATTTAGGTGATGTTTATGAAATTTGTACAAAATGTTCAGTAGAACATTTGGAATAGATTTAGATAACCCTCATATTAATTATGCATTTAATCAACCCCTGAGGGCCAGTGAAATTGTAAACAAACAACAACAATATATAATATACTCAAATAGTTCAATTTTTCTCGATATGCTGGATCCTGGACACTTGGGCATATGGGCGATTCTTATGAAATTTATTTAAAATGTTCAGTAGAACATTTGCAATCGATTTGAATAACCCTCATTTCAAATATGCATTTAATGAACCCTTGAGGGCCAGTGAAATAGTAAACAAACAATAACAATATATAATATACTAAAATAGTTAAATTTTTCTCGATATGCTGGATCCTGGACACTTGGGAATTTAGGTGATGTTTATGAAATTTGTACAAAATGTTCAGTAGAACATTTGGAATAGATTTGGATAACCCTCATTTCAATTATGTATTTTTTCAACCCATGAGGGCCAGTGAAATAGTAAACAAACAATAACAATATATAATATAATAAAATAGTTCAATTTTTCTCGATATGCTGGATCCTGGACACTTGTGCATTTGGGCGATGTTTATGAAATTTGTACATAATATTCAGTAGAACATTTGGAATCGATTTGAATAACCCTCATTTCAATTATGCATTTAATCAATCCTTGAGGGCCAGTGACATAGTAAACAAACAACAACAATATATAATATACTCAAATAGTTTAATTTTTCTCGATATGATGGATCCTGGACACTTGGGCATATGGGCGATTCTTATGAAATTTATTTAAAATGTTCAGTAGAACATTTGCAATCGATTTGAATAACCCTCATTTCAATTTTGCATTTAATCAACCCTTGAGGGCCAGTGAAATAGTTAACAAACAACATTACAATATATAATATACTCAAATAGTTTAATTTTTCTCGATATGATGGATCCTGGACACTTGGGAATTTAGGTGATGTTTATGAAATTTGTACAAAATGTTCAGTAGAACATTTGGAATCGATTTGAATAACCCTCATTTCAATTATGCATTTAATCAACCCTTGAGGGCCAGTGAAATTGTAAAAAATCAACAACAATATAAAATATACTCAAATAGTTCAATTTTTCTCGATATGCTGGATCCTGGACACTATGGCATATGGGCGATTTTTATGAAATTTATTCAAAATGTTCAGTAGAACATTTGGAATCGATTTGAATAACCCTCATTTCAATTATGCATATAATCAACCCTTGAGGGCCAGTGAAATTGTAAACAATCAACAACAATATATAATATACTCAAATAGTTCAATTTTTCTCGATATGCTGGATCCTGAACACTTGAGCATTTGGGCGATGTTATGAATTTTGTACAAAATGTTCAGTAGATATTTTGGAAACGATTTGAATAACCCTCATTCAATTATGCATTTAATCAACCCTTGAGGGCCAGTGAAATAGTAAACAAACAACAACAATATATAATATACTCCAATAGTTAAATTGTTCTCGATATGCTGGATCCTGGACACTTGGGAATTTAGGTGATGTTTATGAAATTTGTACAAAATGTTCAGTAGAACATTTGGAATAGATTTAGATAACCCTCATATTAATTATGCATTTAATCAACCCTGAGGGCCAGTGAAATTGTAAACAAACAACAACAATATATAATATACTCAAATAGTTCAATTTTTCTCGATATGCTGGATCCTGGACACTTGGGCATATGGGCGATTCTTATGAAATTTATTTAAAATGTTCAGTAGAACATTTGCAATCGATTTGAATAACCCTCATTTCAAATATGCATTTAATGAACGCTTGAGGGCCAGTGAAATAGTAAACAAACAATAACAATATATAATATACTAAAATAGTTAAATTTTTCTCGATATGCTGGATCCTGGACACTTGGAATTTAGGTGATGTTTATGAAATTTGTACAAATGTTCAGTAGAACATTTGGAATAGATTTGGATAACCCTCATTTCAATTATGTATTTTTTCAACCCATGAGGGCCAGTGAAATAGTAAACAAACAATAACAATATATAATATAATAAAATAGTTCAATTTTTCTCGATATGCTGGATCCTGGACACTTGTGCATTTGGGCGATGTTTATGAAATTTGTACATAATATTCAGTAGAACATTTGGAATCGATTTGAATAACCCTCATTTCAATTATGCATTTAATCAATCCTTGAGGGCCAGTGACATAGTAAACAAACAACAACAATATATAATATACTCAAATAGTTTAATTTTTCTCGATATGATGGATCCTGGACACTTGGGCATATGGGCGATTCTTATGAAATTTATTTAAAATGTTCAAAAGAACATTTGCAATCGATTTGAATAACCCTCATTTCAATTTTGCATTTAATCAACCCTTGAGGGCCAGTGAAATAGTTAACAAACAACATTACAATATATAATATACTCAAATAGTTTAATTTTTCTCGATATGATGGATCCTGGACACTTGGGAATTTAGGTGATGTTTATGAAATTTGTACAAAATGTTCAGTAGAACATTTGGAATCGATTTGAATAACCCTCATTTCAATTATGCATTTAATCAACCCTTGAGGGCCAGTGAAATTGTAAAAAATCAACAACAATATAAAATATACTCAAATAGTTCAATTTTTCTCGATATGCTGGATCCTGGACACTATGGCATATGGGCGATTTTTATGAAATTTATTCAAAATGTTCAGTAGAACATTTGGAATCGATTTGAATAACCCTCATTTCAATTATGCATATAATCAACCCTTGAGGGCCAGTGAAATTGTAAACAATCAACAACAATATATAATATACTCAAATAGTTCAATTTTTCTCGATATGCTGGATCCTGAACTCTTGAGCATTTGGGCGATGTTTACGAATTTTGTACAAAATGTTCAGTAGATATTTTGGAAACGATTTGAATAACCCTCATTTCAATTATGCATTTAATCAACCCTTGAGGGCCAGTGAAATAGTAAACAAACAACAACAATATATAATATACTCAAATAGTTAAATTGTTCTCGATATGCTGGATCCTGGACACTTGGGAATTTAGGTGATGTTTATGAAATATGTACAAAATGTTCAGTAGAACATTTGGAATCGATTTGAATAACCCTCATTTCAATTATGCATATAATCAACCCTTGAGGGCCAGTGAAATTGTAAACAATCAACAACAATATATAATATACTCAAATAGTTCAATTTTTCTCGATATGCTGGATCCTGAACACTTGAGCATTTGGGCGATGTTTATGAATTTTGTACAAAATGTTCAGTAGATATTTTGGAAACGATTTGAATAACCCTCATTTCAATTATGCATTTAATCAACCCTTGAGGGCCAGTGAAATAGTAAACAAACAACAACAATATATAATATACTCAAATAGTTAAATTGTTCTCGATATGCTGGATCCTGGACACTTGGGAATTTAGGTGATGTTTATGAAATTTGTACAAAATGTTCAGTAGAACATTTGGAATAGATTTAGATAACCCTCATATTAATTATGCATTTAATCAACCCCTGAGGGCCAGAGAAATTGTAAACAAACAACAACAATATATAATATACTCAAATAGTTCAATTTTTCTCGATATGCTGGATCCTGGACACTTGGGCATATGGGCGATTCTTATGAAATTTATTTAAAATGTTCAGTAGAACATTTGCAATCGATTTGAATAACCCTCATTTCAAATATGCATTTAATGAACCCTTGAGGGCCAGTGAAATAGTAAACAAACAATAACAATATATAATATACTAAAATAGTTAAATTTTTCTCGATATGCTGGATCCTGGACACTTGGGAATTTAGGTGATGTTTATGAAATTTGTACAAAATGTTCAGTAGAACATTTGGAATAGATTTGGATAACCCTCATTTCAATTATGTATTTTTTCAACCCATGAGGGCCAGTGAAATAGTAAACAAACAATAACAATATATAATATAATAAAATAGTTCAATTTTTCTCGATATGCTTGATCCTGGACACTTGTGCATTTGGGCGATGTTTATGAAATTTGTACATAATATTCAGTAGAACATTTGGAATCGATTTGAATAACCCTAATTTCAATTATGCATTTAATCAATCCTTGAGGGCCAGTGACATAGTAAACAAACAATAACAATATATAATATAATAAAATAGTTCAATTTTTCTCGATATGCTGGATCCTGGACACTTGTGCATTTGGGCGATGTTTATGAAATTTGTACATAATATTCAGTAGAACATTTGGAATCGATTTGAATAACCCTCATTTCAATTATGCATTTAATCAATCCTTGAGGGCCAGTGACATAGTAAACAAACAACAACAATATATAATATACTCAAATAGTTTAATTTTTCTCGATATGATGGATCCTGAACACTTGAGCATTTGGGCGATGTTTATGTATTTTGTACAAAATGTTCAGTAGATATATTGGAAACGATTTGAATTACCCTCATTTCAATTATGCATTTAATCAACCCTTGAGGGCCAGTGACATAGTAAACAAACAACAGCAATATATAATATACTCAAATAGTTTAATTTTTCTCGATATGATGGATCCTGGACACTTGTGCATTTGGGCGATGTTTATGAATTTTGTACAAAATGTTCAGTAGATATATTGGAATCGATTTGAATAACCCTCATATTAATTATGCATTTAATCAACCCCTGAGGGCCAGTGAAATTGTAAACAAACAACAACAATATATAATATACTCAAATAGTTCAATTTTTCTCGATATGCTGGATCCTGGACACTTGTGCATTTGGGCGATGTTTATGAAATTTGTACATAATATTCAGTAGAACATTTGGAATCGATTTGAATAACCCTCTTTTCAATTTTGCATTTAATCAACCCTTGAGGGCCAGTGAAATAGTTAACAAACAACATTACAATATATAATATACTCAAATAGTTCAATTTTTCTCGATATGCTGGATCCTGGACACTTGTGCTTTGGGCGATGTTTATGAAATTTGTACATAATATTCAGTAGAACATTTGGAATCGATTTGAATAACCCTCTTTTCAATTTTGCATTTAATCAACCCTTGAGGGCCAGTGAAATAGTTAACAAACAACATTACAATATATAATATACTCAAATAGTTTAATTTTTCTCGATATGATGGATCCTGGACACTTGGGAATTTAGGTGATGTTTATGAAATTTGTACAAAATGTTCAGTAGAACATTTGGAATCGATTTGAATAACCCTCATTTCAATTATGCATTTAATCAACCCCTGAGGGCCAGTGAAATTGTAAACAAACAACAACAATATATAATATACTCAAATAGTTCAATTTTTCTCGATATGCTGGATCCTGGACACTTGGGCATATGGGCGATTCTTATGAAATTTATTTAAAATGTTCAGTAGAACATTTGCAATCGATTTGAATAACCCTCATTTCAATTATGCATTTAATCAACCCTTGAGGGCCAGTGAAATAGTAAACAAACAATAACAATATATAATATACTAAAATAGTTAAATTATTCTCGATATGCTGGATCCTGGACACTTGGGAATTTAGGTGATGTTTATGAAATTTGTACAAAATGTTCAGTAGAACATTTGGAATAGATTTGGGTAACCCTCATTTCAATTATGCATTTTTTCAACCCATGAGGGCCAGTGAAATAGTAAACAAACAATAACAATATATAATATAATAAAATAGTTCAATTTTTCTCGATATGCTGGATCCTGGACACTTGTGCATTTGGGCGATGTTTATGAAATTTGTACATAATATTCAGTAGAACATTTGGAATCGATTTGAATAACCCTCATTTCAATTATGCATTTAATCAATCCTTGAGGGCCAGTGACATAGTAAACAAACAACAACAATATATAATATACTCAAATAGTTTAATTTTTCTCGATATGATGGATCCTGGACACTTGGGCATATGGGCGATTCTTATGAAATTTATTTAAAATGTTCAGTAGAACATTTGCAATCGATTTGAATAACCCTCATTTCAATTTTGCATTTAATCAACCCTTGAGGGCCAGTGAAATAGTTAACAAACAACATTACAATATATAATATACTCAAATAGTTTAATTTTTCTCGATATGATGGATCCTGGACACTTGGGAATTTAGGTGATGTTTATGAAATTTGTACAAAATGTTCAGTAGAACATTTGGAATCGATTTGAATAACCCTCATTTCAATTATGCATTTAATCAACCCTTGAGGGCCAGTGAAATTGTAAAAAATCAACAACAATATAAAATATACTCAAATAGTTCAATTTTTCTCGATATGCTGGATCCTGGACACTATGGCATATGGGCGATTTTTATGAAATTTATTCAAAATGTTCAGTAGAACATTTGGAATCGATTTGAATAACCCTCATTTCAATTATGCATATAATCAACCCTTGAGGGCCAGTGAAATTGTAAACAATCAACAACAATATATAATATACTCAAATAGTTCAATTTTTCTCGATATGCTGGATCCTGAACACTTGAGCATTTGGGCGATGTTTATGAATTTTGTACAAAATGTTCAGTAGATATTTTGGAAACGATTTGAATAACCCTCATTTCAATTATGCATTTAATCAACCCTTGAGGGCCAGTGAAATAGTAAACAAACAACAACAATATATAATATACTCAAATAGTTAAATTGTTCTCGATATGCTGGATCCTGGACACTTGGGAATTTAGGTGATGTTTATGAAATTTGTACAAAATGTTCAGTAGAACATTTGGAATAGATTTAGATAACCCTCATATTAATTATGCATTTAATCAACCCCTGAGGGCCAGTGAAATTGTAAACAAACAACAACAATATATAATATACTCAAATAGTTCAATTTTTCTCGATATGCTGGATCCTGGACACTTGGGCATATGGGCGATTCTTATGAAATTTATTTAAAATGTTCAGTAGAACATTTGCAATCGATTTGAATAACCCTCATTTCAAATATGCATTTAATGAACCCTTGAGGGCCAGTGAAATAGTAAACAAACAATAACAATATATAATATACTAAAATAGTTAAATTTTTCTCGATATGCTGGATCCTGGACACTTGGGAATTTAGGTGATGTTTATGAAATTTGTACAAAATGTTCAGTAGAACATTTGGAATAGATTTGGATAACCCTCATTTCAATTATGCATTTTTTCAACCCATGAGGGCCAGTGAAATAGTAAACAAACAATAACAATATATAATATAATAAAATAGTTCAATTTTTCTCGATATGCTTGATCCTGGACACTTGTGCATTTGGGCGATGTTTATGAAATTTGTACATAATATTCAGTAGAACATTTGGAATCGATTTGAATAACCCTAATTTCAATTATGCATTTAATCAATCCTTGAGGGCCAGTGACATAGTAAACAAACAATAACAATATATAATATAATAAAATAGTTCAATTTTTCTCGATATGCTGGATCCTGGACACTTGTGCATTTGGGCGATGTTTATGAAATTTGTACATAATATTCAGTAGAACATTTGGAATCGATTTGAATAACCCTCATTTCAATTATGCATTTAATCAATCCTTGAGGGCCAGTGACATAGTAAACAAACAACAACAATATATAATATACTCAAATAGTTTAATTTTTCTCGATATGATGGATCCTGGACACTTGGGCATATGGGCGATTTTTATGAAATTTATTCAAAATGTTCAGTAGAACATTTGGAATCGATTTGAATAACCCTCATATCAATTATGCATTTAATCAACCCTTGAGGGCCAGTGAAATTGTAAACAATCAACAACAATATAAAATATACTCAAATAGTTCAATTTTTCTCGATATGCTGGATCCTGGACACTTGGGCATATGGTCGATTCTTATGAAATTTATTCAAAATGTTCAGTAGAACATTTGCAATCGATTTGAATAACCCTTATTTAAATTATGCATTTAATCAGCCCTTGAGGGCCAGTGAAATAGTAAACAAACAATAACAATATATAATATACTAAAATAGTTAAATTTTTCTCGATATGCTGGATCCTGGACACTTGGGAATTTAGGTGATGTTTATGAAATTTGTACAAAATGTTCAGTAGAACATTTGGAATAGATATGGATAACCCTCATTTCAATTATGCATTTTTTCAACCCATGAGGGCCAGTGAAATAGTAAACAAACAATAACAATATATAATATAATAAAATAGTTCAATTTTTCTCGATATGCTGGATCCTGGACACTTGTGCATTTGGGCGATGTTTATGAAATTTGTACATAATATTCAGTAGAACATTTGGAATCGATTTGAATAACCCTCATTTCAATTATGCATTTAATCAATCCTTGAGGGCCAGTGACATAGTAAACAAACAACAACAATATATAATATACTCAAATAGTTTAATTTTTCTCGATATGATGGATCCTGGACACTTGGGCATATGGGCGATTTTTATGAAATTTATTCAAAATGTTCAGTAGAACATTTGGAATCGATTTGAATAACCCTCATTTCAATTATGCATTTAATCAACCCTTGAGGGCCAGTGAAATTGTAAACAATCAACAACAATATAAAATATACTCAAATAGTTCAATTTTTCTCGATATGCTGGATCCTGGACACTTGGGCATATGGGCGATTCTTATGAAATTTATTTAAAATGTTCAGTAGAACATTTGCAATCGATTTGAATAACCTTCATTTCAATTATGCATTTAATCAACCCTTGAGGGCCAGTGAAATAGTAAACAAACAATAACAATATATAATATACTAAAATAGTTCAATTTTTCTCGATATGCTGGATCCTGGACACTTGTGCATTTGGGCGATGTTTATGAAATTTGTACATAATATTCAGTAGAACATTTGGAATCGATTTGAATAACCTTCATTTCAATTATGCATTTAATCAACCCTTGGGGGCCAGTGAAATAGTAAACAAACAATAACAATATATAATATACTAAAATAGTTCAATTTTTCTCGATATGCTGGATCCTGGACACTTGTGCATTTGGGCGATTTTTATGAATTTTGTACAAAATGTTGAGTAGATATATTGGAATCGATTTGAATAACCCTCATTTCAATTATGCATTTAATCAACCCTTGAGGGCCAGTGAAATAGTAAACAAACAACAGCAATATATAATATACTCAAATAGTTCAATTTTTCTCGATATGCTGGATCCTGGACACTTGTGCATTTGGGCGATGTTTATGAAATTTGTACATAATGTTCAGTAGAAAATTTGGAATAGATTTGGATAACCCTCATTTCAATTATGCATTTAATCAACCCTTGAGGGCCAGTGAAATTGTAAACAAACAATAACAATATATAATATACTAAAATAGTTCAATTTTTCTCGATATGCTGGATCCTGGACACATGTGCATTTGGGCGATGATTATGAAATTTGTACATAATATTCAGTAGAACATTTGGAATCGATTTGAATAACCCTCTTTTCAATTTTGCATTTAATCAACCCTTGAGGGCCAGTGAAATAGTTAACAAACAACATTACAATATATAATATACTCAAATAGTTCAATTTTTCTCGATATGCTGGATCCTGGACACTTGTGCATTTGGGCGATGTTTATGAAATTTGTACATAATATTCAGTAGAACATTTGGAATCGATTTGAATAACCCTCTTTTCAATTTTGCATTTAATCAACCCTTGAGGGCCAGTGAAATAGTTAACAAACAACATTACAATATATAATATACTCAAATAGTTTAATTTTTCTCGATATGATGGATCCTGGACACTTGGGAATTTAGGTGATGTTTATGAAATTTGTACAAAATGTTCAGTAGAACATTTGGAATCGATTTGAATAACCCTCATTTCAATTATGCATTTAATCAACCCTTGAGGGCCAGTGAAATTGTTAACAATCAACAACAATATAAAATATACTCAAATAGTTCAATTTTTCTCGATATGCTGGATCCTGGACACTTGGGCATATGGGCGATTTTTATGAAATTTATTCGAAATGTTCAGTAGAACATTTGGAATCGATTTGAATAACCTTCATTTCAATTATACATTTAATCAACCCTTTTAGGGCCAGTGAAATAGTAAACAAACAATAACAATATATAATATACTAAAATAGTTAAATTTTTCTCGATATGCTGGATCCTGGACACTTGGGCATTTGGGCGATGTTTATGAATTTTGTACAAAATGTTCAGTAGATATATTGGAATCGATTTGAATAACCCTCATATTAATTATGCATTTAATCAACCCCTGAGGGCCAGTGAAATTGTAAACAAACAACAACAATATATAATATACTCAAATAGTTCAATTTTCCTCGATATGCTGGATCCTGGACACTTGTGCATTTGGGCGATGTTTATGAAATTTGTACATAATGTTCAGTAGAAAATTTGGAATAGATTTGGATAACCCTCATTTCAATTATGCATTTAATCAACCCTTGAGGGCCAGTGAAATAGTAAACAAACAATAACAATATATAATATACTAAAATTGTTAAATTTTTCTCGATATGCTGGATCCTGGACACTTGTGCATTTGGGCGATGATTATGAAATTTGTACATAATATTCAGTAGAACATTTGGAATCGATTTGAATAACCCTCTTTTCAATTTTGCATTTAATCAACCCTTGAGGGCCAGTGAAATAGTTAACAAACAACATTACAATATATAATATACTCAAATAGTTCAATTTTTCTTGATATGCTGGATCCTGGACACTTGTGCATTTGGGCGATGTTTATGAAATTTGTACATAATACTCAGTAGAACATTTGGAATCGATTTGAATAACCCTCATTTCAATTATGCATTTAATCAACCCTTGAGGGCCAGTGAAATAGTAAACAAACAATAACAATATATAATATACTAAAATAGTTCAATTTTTCTCGATATGCTGTATCCTGAACACTTGAGCATTTGGGCGATGTTTATGTATTTTGTACAAAATTTTCAGTAGATATTTTGGAAACGATTTGAATTACCCTCATTTCAATTATGCATTTAATCAACCCTTGAGGGCCAGTGACATAGTAAACAAACAACAACAATATATAATATACTCAAATAGTTTAATTTTTCTCGATATGATGGATCCTGGACACTTGGGCATATGGGCGATTTTTATGAAATTTATTCAAAATGTTCAGTAGAACATTTGGAATCGATTTGAATAACCCTCATATCAATTATGCATTTAATCAACCCTTGAGGGCCAGTGAAATTGTAAACAATCAACAACAATATAAAATATACTCAAATAGTTCAATTTTTCTCGATATGCTGGATCCTGGACACTTGGGCATATGGTCGATTCTTATGAAATTTATTCAAAATGTTCAGTAGAACATTTGCAATCGATTTGAATAACCCTTATTTCAATTATGCATTTAATCAACCCTTGAGGGCCAGTGAAATAGTAAACAAACAATAACAATATATAATATACTATAATAGTTAAATTTTTCTCGATATGCTGGATCCTGGACACTTGGGAATTTAGGTGATGTTTATGAAATTTGTACAAAATGTTCAGTAGAATATTTGGAATAGATTTGGATAACCCTCATTTCAATTATGCATTTTTTCAACCCATGAGGGCCAGTGAAATAGTAAACAAACAATAACAATATATAATATAATAAAATAGTTCAATTTTTCTCGATATGCTGGATCCTGGACACTTGTGCATTTGGGCGATGTTTATGAAATTTGTACATAACATTCAGTAGAACATTTGGAATCGATTTGAATAACCCTCATTTCAATTATGCATTTAATCAATCCTTGAGGGCCAGTGACATAGTAAACAAACAACAACAATATATAATATACTCAAATAGTTTAATTTTTCTCGATATGATGGATCCTGGACACTTGGGCATATGGGCGATTTTTATGAAATTTATTCAAAATGTTCAGTAGAACATTTGGAATCGATTTGAATAACCCTCATTTCAATTATGCATTTAATCAACCCTTGAGGGCCAGTGAAATTGTAAACAATCAACAACAATATAAAATATACTCAAATAGTTCAATTTTTCTCGATATGATGGATGCTGGACACTTGTGCATTTGGGCGATGTTTTTGAAATTTGTACAAAATATTCAGTAGAACATTTGCAATCGATTTGAATAACCTTCATTTCAATTATGCATTTAATCAACCCTTGAGGGCCAGTGAAATAGTAAACAAACAATAACAATATATAATATACTAAAATAGTTCAATTTTTCTCGATATGCTGGATCCTGGACACTTGTGCATTTGGGCGATGTTTATGAAATTTGTACATAATGTTCAGTAGAAAATTTGGAATAGATTTGGATAACCCTCATTTCAATTATGCATTTAATCAACCCTTGAGGGCCAGTGAAATTGTAAACAAACAATAACAATATATAATATACTAAAATAGTTCAATTTTTCTCGATATGCTGGATCCTGGACACATGTGCATTTGGGCGATGATTATGAAATTTGTACATAATATTCAGTAGAACATTTGGAATCGATTTGAATAACCCTCTTTTCAATTTTGCATTTAATCAACCCTTGAGGGCCAGTGAAATAGTTAACAAACAACATTACAATATATAATATACTCAAATAGTTCAATTTTTCTCGATATGCTGGATCCTGGACACTTGTGCATTTGGGCGATGTTTATGAAATTTGTACATAATATTCAGTAGAACATTTGGAATCGATTTGAATAACCCTCTTTTCAATTTTGCATTTAATCAACCCTTGAGGGCCAGTGAAATAGTTAACAAACAACATTACAATATATAATATACTCAAATAGTTTAATTTTTCTCGATATGATGGATCCTGGACACTTGGGAATTTAGGTGATGTTTATGAAATTTGTACAAAATGTTCAGTAGAACATTTGGAATCGATTTGAATAACCCTCATTTCAATTATGCATTTAATCAACCCTTGAGGGCCAGTGAAATTGTTAACAATCAACAACAATATAAAATATACTCAAATAGTTCAATTTTTCTCGATATGCTGGATCCTGGACACTTGGGCATATGGGCGATTTTTATGAAATTTATTCGAAATGTTCAGTAGAACATTTGGAATCGATTTGAATAACCTTCATTTCAATTATACATTTAATCAACCCTTGAGGGCCAGTGAAATAGTAAACAAACAATAACAATATATAATATACTAAAATAGTTAAATTTTTCTCGATATGCTGGATCCTGGACACTTGGGCATTTGGGCGATGTTTATGAATTTTGTACAAAATGTTCAGTAGATATATTGGAATCGATTTGAATAACCCTCATTTCAATTATGCATTTAATCAACCCTTGAGGGCCAGTGACATAGTAAACAAACAACAACAATATATAATATACTCAAATAGTTTAATTTTTCTCGATATGATGGATCCTGGACACTTGGGCATATGGGCGATTTTTATGAAATTTATTCAAAATGTTCAGTAGAACATTTGGAATCGATTTGAATAACCCTCATATCAATTATGCATTTAATCAACCCTTGAGGGCCAGTGAAATTGTAAACAATCAACAACAATATAAAATATACTCAAATAGTTCAATTTTTCTCGATATGCTGGATCCTGGACACTTGGGCATATGGTCGATTCTTATGAAATTTATTCAAAATGTTCAGTAGAACATTTGCAATCGATTTGAATAACCCTTATTTCAATTATGCATTTAATCAACCCTTGAGGGCCAGTGAAATAGTAAACAAACAATAACAATATATAATATACTAAAATAGTTAAATTTTTCTCGATATGCTGGATCCTGGACACTTGGGCATATGGGCGATGTTTATGAAATTTGTACATAATATTCAGTAGAACATTTGGAATCGATTTGAATAACCTTCATTTCAATTATGCATTTAATCAACCCTTGAGGGCCAGTGAAATAGTTAACAAACAACATTACAATATATAATATACTCAAATAGTTCAATTTTTCTCGATATGCTGGATCCTGGACACTTGGGCATATGGGCGACTTTTATGAAATTTATTCAAAATGTTCAGTAGAACATTTGGAATCGATTTGAATAACCTTCATTTCAATTATACATTTAATCAACCCTTGAGGGCCAGTGAAATAGTAAACAAACAATAACAATATATAATATACTAAAATAGTTAAATTTTTCTCGATATGCTGGATCCTGGACACTTGGGCATTTGGGCGATGTTTATGAATTTTGTACAAAATGTTCAGTAGATATATTGGAATCGATTTGAATAACCCTCATATTAATTATGCATTTAATCAACCCCTGAGGGCCAGTGAAATTGTAAACAAACAACAACAATATATAATATACTCAAATAGTTCAATTTTTCTCGATATGCTGGATCCTGGACACTTGTGCATTTGGGCGATGTTTATGAAATTTGTACATAATGTTCAGTAGAAAATTTGGAATAGATTTGGATAACCCTCATTTCAATTATGCATTTAATCAACCCTTGAGGGCCAGTGAAATAGTAAACAAACAATAACAATATATAATATACTAAAATTGTTAAATTTTTCTCGATATGCTGGATCCTGGACACTTGTGCATTTGGGCGATGATTATGAAATTTGTACATAATATTCAGTAGAACATTTGGAATCGATTTGAATAACCCTCTTTTCAATTTTGCATTTAATCAACCCTTGAGGGCCAGTGAAATAGTTAACAAACAACATTACAATATATAATATACTCAAATAGTTCAATTTTTCTTGATATGCTGGATCCTGGACACTTGTGCATTTGGGCGATGTTTATGAAATTTGTACATAATACTCAGTAGAACATTTGGAATCGATTTGAATAACCCTCATTTCAATTATGCATTTAATCAACCCTTGAGGGCCAGTGAAATAGTAAACAAACAATAACAATATATAATATACTAAAATAGTTCAATTTTTCTCGATATGCTGTATCCTGAACACTTGAGCATTTGGGCGATGTTTATGTATTTTGTACAAAATTTTCAGTAGATATTTTGGAAACGATTTGAATTACCCTCATTTCAATTATGCATTTAATCAACCCTTGAGGGCCAGTGACATAGTAAACAAACAACAACAATATATAATATACTCAAATAGTTTAATTTTTCTCGATATGATGGATCCTGGACACTTGGGCATATGGGCGATTTTTATGAAATTTATTCAAAATGTTCAGTAGAACATTTGGAATCGATTTGAATAACCCTCATATCAATTATGCATTTAATCAACCCTTGAGGGCCAGTGAAATTGTAAACAATCAACAACAATATAAAATATACTCAAATAGTTCAATTTTTCTCGATATGCTGGATCCTGGACACTTGGGCATATGGTCGATTCTTATGAAATTTATTCAAAATGTTCAGTAGAACATTTGCAATCGATTTGAATAACCCTTATTTCAATTATGCATTTAATCAACCCTTGAGGGCCAGTGAAATAGTAAACAAACAATAACAATATATAATATACTATAATAGTTAAATTTTTCTCGATATGCTGGATCCTGGACACTTGGGAATTTAGGTGATGTTTATGAAATTTGTACAAAATGTTCAGTAGAACATTTGGAATAGATTTGGATAACCCTCATTTCAATTATGCATTTTTTCAACCCATGAGGGCCAGTGAAATAGTAAACAAACAATAACAATATATAATATAATAAAATAGTTCAATTTTTCTCGATATGCTGGATCCTGGACACTTGTGCATTTGGGCGATGTTTATGAAATTTGTACATAACATTCAGTAGAACATTTGGAATCAATTTGAATAACCTTTATTTCAATTATGCATTTAGTCAACCCTTGAGGGCCAGTGAAATTGTAAACAAACAATAACAATATATAATATACTAAAATAGTTCAATTTTTCTCGATATGCTGTATCCTGAACACTTGAGCATTTGGGCGATGTTTATGTATTTTGTACAAAATGTTCAGTAGATATTTTGGAAACGATTTGAATTACCCTCATTTCAATTATGCATTTAATCAACCCTTGAGGGCCAGTGAAATTGTAAACAATCAACAACAATATAAAATATACTCAAATAGTTTAATTTTTCTCGATATGATGGATCCTGGACACTTGGGCATATGGGCGATTTTTATGAAATTTATTCAAAATGTTCAGTAGAACATTTGGAATCGATTTGAATAACCCTCATTTCAATTATGCATTTAATCAACCCTTGAGGGCCAGTGAAATAGTTAACAAACAACATTACAATATATAATATACTCAAATAGTTCAATTTTTCTCGATATGCTGGATCCTGGACACTTGGGCATATGGGCGACTTTTATGAAATTTATTCAAAATGTTCAGTAGAACATTTGGAATCGATTTGAATAACCTTCATTTCAATTATACATTTAATCAACCCTTGAGGGCCAGTGAAATAGTAAACAAACAATAACAATATATAATATACTAAAATAGTTAAATTTTTCTCGATATGCTGGATCCTGGACACTTGGGCATTTGGGCGATGTTTATGAATTTTGTACAAAATGTTCAGTAGATATATTGGAATCGATTTGAATAACCCTCATATTAATTATGCATTTAATCAACCCCTGAGGGCCAGTGAAATAGTAAACAAACAATAACAATATATAATATACTAAAATTGTTAAATTTTTCTCGATATGCTGGATCCTGGACACTTGTGCATTTGGGCGATGATTATGAAATTTGTACATAATATTCAGTAGAACATTTGGAATCGATTTGAATAACCCTCTTTTCAATTTTGCATTTAATCAACCCTTGAGGGCCAGTGAAATAGTTAACAAACAACATTACAATATATAATATACTCAAATAGTTCAATTTTTCTTGATATGCTGGATCCTGGACACTTGTGCATTTGGGCGATGTTTATGAAATTTGTACATAATACTCAGTAGAACATTTGGAATCGATTTGAATAACCCTCATTTCAATTATGCATTTAATCAACCCTTGAGGGCCAGTGAAATAGTAAACAAACAATAACAATATATAATATACTAAAATAGTTCAATTTTTCTCGATATGCTGTATCCTGAACACTTGAGCATTTGGGCGATGTTTATGTATTTTGTACAAAATGTTCAGTAGATATTTTGGAAACGATTTGAATTACCCTCATTTCAATTATGCATTTAATCAACCCTTGAGGGCCAGTGACATAGTAAACAAACAACAACAATATATAATATACTCAAATAGTTTAATTTTTCTCGATATGATGGATCCTGGACACTTGGGCATATGGGCGATTTTTATGAAATTTATTCAAAATGTTCAGTAGAACATTTGGAATCGATTTGAATAACTCTCATATCAATTATGCATTTAATCAACCCTTGAGGGCCAGTGAAATAGTAAACAAACAATAACAATATATAATATACTAAAATAGTTAAATTTTTCTCGATATGCTGGATCCTGGACACTTGGGAATTTAGGTGATGTTTATGAAATTTGTACAAAATGTTCAGTAGAACATTTGGAATAGATTTGGATAACCCTCATTTCAATTATGCATTTTTTCAACCCATGAGGGCCAGTGAAATAGTAAACAAACAATAACAATATATAATATAATAAAATAGTTCAATTTTTCTCGATATGATGGATCCTGGACACTTGGGCATATGGGCAATTTTTATGAAATTTATTCAAAATGTTCAGTAGAACATTTGGAATCGATTTGAATAACCCTCATTTCAATTATGCATTTAATCAACCCTTGAGGGCCAGTGAAATTGTAAACAATCAACAACAATATAAAATATACTCAAATAGTTCAATTTTTCTCGATATGATGGATGCTGGACACTTGTGCATTTGGGCGATGTTTTTGAAATTTGTACAAAATATTCAGTAGAACATTTGGAATCAATTTGAATAACCTTTATTTCAATTATGCATTTAGTCAACCCTTGAGGGCCAGTGAAATTGTAAACAAACAACAACAATATATAATATACTAAAATAGTTCAATTTTTCTCGATATGCTGGATCCTGGACACTTGTGCATTTGGGCGATATTAATGAAATTTGTACATAATATTCAGTAGAACATTTGGAATCGATTTGAATAACCCTCTTTTCAATTTTGCATTTAATCAACCCTTGAGGGCCAGTGAAATAGTTAACAAACAACATTACAATATATAATATACTCAAATAGTTCAATTTTTCTCGATATGCTGGATCCTGGACACTTGTGCTTAGGGCGATGTTTATGAAATTTGTACATAATATTCAGTAGAACATTTGGAATCGATTTGAATAACCCTCTTTTCAATTTTGCATTTAATCAACCCTTGAGGGCCAGTGAAATAGTAAACAAACAATAACAATATATAATATACTAAAATAGTTCAATTTTTCTCGATATGCTGGATCCTGAACACTTGAGCATTTGGGCGATGTTTATGTATTTTGTACAAAATGTTCAGTAGATATTTTGGAAACGATTTGAATTACCCTCATTTCAATTATGCATTTAATCAACCCTTGAGGGCCAGTGAAATTGTAAACAATCAACAACAATATAAAATATACTCAAATAGTTTAATTTTTCTCGATATGATGGATCCTGGACACTTGGGCATATGGGCGATTTTTATGAAATTTATTCAAAATGTTCAGTAGAACATTTGGAATCGATTTGAATAACCCTCATTTCAATTATGCATTTAATCAACCCTTGAGGGCCAGTGAAATTGTAAACAATCAACAACAATATAAAATATACTCAAATAGTTCAATTTTTCTCGATATGCTGGATCCTGGACACTTGGGCATATGGGCGATTCTTATGAAATTTATTTAAAATGTTCAGTAGAACATTTGCAATCGATTTGAATAACCCTCATTTCAATTATGCATTTAATCAACCCTTGAGGGCTAGTGAAATAGTAAACAAACAATAACAATATATAATATACTAAAATAGTTAAATTTTTCTCGATATGCTGGATCCTGGACACTTGTGCATTTGGGCGATGTTTATGAAATTTGTCAAAATATTCAGTAGAACATTTGGAATCAATTTGAATAACCTTTATTTCAATTATGCATTTAATCAACCCTTGAGGGTCAGTGAAATTGTAAACAAACAACAACAATATATAATATACTAAAATAGTTCAATTTTTCTCGATATGCTGGATCCTGGACACTTGTTCATTTGGGCGATATTAATGAAATTTGTACATAATATTCAGTAGAACATTTGGAATCGATTTGAATAACCCTCTTTTCAATTTTGCATTCAATCAACCCTTGAGGGCCAGTGAAATAGTTAACAAACAACATTACAATATATAATATACTCAAATAGTTCAATTTTTCTCGATATGCTGGATCCTGGACACTTTTGCTTTGGGCGATGTTTATGAAATTTGTACATAATATTCAGTAGAACATTTGGAATCGATTTGAATAACCCTCTTTTCAATTTTGCATTTAATCAACCCTTGAGGGCCAGTGAAATAGTTAACAAACAACATTACAATATATAATATACTCAAATAGTTTAATTTTTCTCGATATGATGGATCCTGGACACTTGGGAATTTAGGTGATGTTTATGAAATTTGTACAAAATGTTCAGTAGAACATTTGGAATCGATTTGAATAACCCTCATTTCAATTATGCATTTAATCAACCCTTGAGGGCCAGTGAAATTGTAAAAAATCAACAACAATATAAAATATACTCAAATAGTTCAATTTTTCTCGATATGCTGGATCCTGGACACTATGGCATATGGGCGATTTTTATGAAATTTATTCAAAATGTTCAGTAGAACATTTGGAATCGATTTGAATAACCCTCATTTCAATTATGCATATAATCAACCCTTGAGGGCCAGTGAAATTGTAAACAATCAACAACAATATATAATATACTCAAATAGTTCAATTTTTCTCGATATGCTGGATCCTGAACACTTGAGCATTTGGGCGATGTTTATGAATTTTGTACAAAATGTTCAGTAGATATTTTGGAAACGATTTGAATAACCCTCATTTCAATTATGCATTTAATCAACCCTTGAGGGCCAGTGAAATAGTAAACAAACAACAACAATATATAATATACTCAAATAGTTAAATTGTTCTCGATATGCTGGATCCTGGACACTTGGGAATTTAGGTGATGTTTATGAAATTTGTACAAAATGTTCAGTAGAACATTTGGAATAGATTTAGATAACCCTCATATTAATTATGCATTTAATCAACCCCTGAGGGCCAGTGAAATTGTAAACAAACAACAACAATATATAATATACTCAAATAGTTCAATTTTTCTCGATATGCTGGATCCTGGACACTTGGGCATATGGGCGATTCTTATGAAATTTATTTAAAATGTTCAGTAGAACATTTGCAATCGATTTGAATAACCCTCATTTCAAATATGCATTTAATGAACCCTTGAGGGCCAGTGAAATAGTAAACAAACAATAACAATATATAATATACTAAAATAGTTAAATTTTTCTCGATATGCTGGATCCTGGACACTTGGGAATTTAGGTGATGTTTATGAAATTTGTACAAAATGTTCAGTAGAACATTTGGAATAGATTTGGATAACCCTCATTTCAATTATGCATTTTTTCAACCCATGAGGGCCAGTGAAATAGTAAACAAACAATAACAATATATAATATAATAAAATAGTTCAATTTTTCTCGATATGCTTGATCCTGGACACTTGTGCATTTGGGCGATGTTTATGAAATTTGTACATAATATTCAGTAGAACATTTGGAATCGATTTGAATAACCCTCATTTCAATTATGCATTTAATCAATCCTTGAGGGCCAGTGACATAGTAAACAAACAACAACAATATATAATATACTCAAATAGTTTAATTTTTCTCGATATGATGGATCCTGGACACTTGGGCATATGGGCGATTTTTATGAAATTTATTCAAAATGTTCAGTAGAACATTTGGAATCGATTTGAATAACCCTCATATCAATTATGCATTTAATCAACCCTTGAGGGCCAGTGAAATTGTAAACAATCAACAACAATATAAAATATACTCAAATAGTTCAATTTTTCTCGATATGCTGGATCCTGGACACTTGGGCATATGGTCGATTCTTATGAAATTTATTCAAAATGTTCAGTAGAACATTTGCAATCGATTTGAATAACCCTTATTTCAATTATGCATTTAATCAACCCTTGAGGGCCAGTGAAATAGTAAACAAACAATAACAATATATAATATACTAAAATAGTTAAATTTTTCTCGATATGCTGGATCCTGGACACTTGGGAATTTAGGTGATGTTTATGAAATTTGTACAAAATGTTCAGTAGAACATTTGGAATAGATATGGATAACCCTCATTTCAATTATGCATTTTTTCAACCCATGAGGGCCAGTGAAATAGTAAACAAACAATAACAATATATAATATAATAAAATAGTTCAATTTTTCTCGATATGCTTGATCCTGGACACTTGTGCATTTGGGCGATGTTTATGAAATTTGTACATAATATTCAGTAGAACATTTGGAATCGATTTGAATAACCCTCATTTCAATTATGCATTTAATCAATCCTTGAGGGCCAGTGACATAGTAAACAAACAACAACAATATATAATATACTCAAATAGTTTAATTTTTCTCGATATGATGGATCCTGGACACTTGGGCATATGGGCGATTTTTATGAAATTTATTCAAAATGTTCAGTAGAACATTTGGAATCGATTTGAATAACCCTCATATCAATTATGCATTTAATCAACCCTTGAGGGCCAGTGAAATTGTAAACAATCAACAACAATATAAAATATACTCAAATAGTTCAATTTTTCTCGATATGCTGGATCCTGGACACTTGGGCATATGGTCGATTCTTATGAAATTTATTCAAAATGTTCAGTAGAACATTTGCAATCGATTTGAATAACCCTTATTTCAATTATGCATTTAATCAACCCTTGAGGGCCAGTGAAATAGTAAACAAACAATAACAATATATAATATACTAAAATAGTTAAATTTTTCTCGATATGCTGGATCCTGGACACTTGGGAATTTAGGTGATGTTTATGAAATTTGTACAAAATGTTCAGTAGAACATTTGGAATAGATATGGATAACCCTCATTTCAATTATGCATTTTTTCAACCCATGAGGGCCAGTGAAATTGTAAACAAACAACAACAATATATAATATACTAAAATAGTTAAATTTTTCTCGATATGCTGGATCTGGACACTTGTGCATTTGGGCGATGTTTATGAAATTTGTACAAAATATTCAGTAGAACATTTGGAATCAATTTGAATAACCTTTATTTCAATTATGCATTTAATCAACCCTTGAGGGCCAGTGAAATAGTAAACAAACAATAACAATATATAATATACTCAAATAGTTCAATTTTTCTCGATATGCTGGATCCTGAACACTTGAGCATTTGGGCGATGTTTATGAATTTTGTACAAAATGTTCAGTAGATATTTTGGAAACGATTTGAATAACCCTCATTTCAATTATGCATTTAATCAACCCTTGAGGGCCAGTGAAATAGTGAACAAACAACAACATATATAATATACTCAAATAGTTAAATTGTTCTCGATATGCTGGATCCTGGACACTTGGGAATTAGGTGATGTTTATGAAATTTGTACAAAATGTTCAGTAGAACATTTGGAATAGATTTGGATAACCCTCATTTCAATTATGCATTTAATCAACCCTTGAGGGCCAGTGAAATAGTAAACAAACAACAACAATATATAATATACTCAAATAGTTCAATTTTTCTCGATATGCTGGATCCTGGACACTTGGGCATATGGGCGATTCTTATGAAATTTATTTAAAATGTTCAGTAGAACATTTGCAATCGATTTGAATAACCCTCATTTCAATTATGCATTTAATCAACCCCTGAGGGCCAGTGAAATTGTAAACAAACAACAACAATATATAATATACTCAAATAGTACGAGTTTTCTCGATATGCTGGATCTTGGACACCTGGGCTTTAAGGCGATCATTATGAAATTTGTACAAAATATTCAGTAGAACATTTGGAATCGATTTGAATAACCCTCATTTCAATTATGCATTTAATCAACCCTTGAGGGCCAGTGAAATAGTAACAAACAATAACAATATATAATATACTAAAATAGTTAAATTTTTCTCGATATGCTGGATCCTGGACACTTGGGCATATGGGCGATTTTTATGAAATTTATTCAAATGTTCAGTAGAACATTTGGAATCGATTTGAATAACCCTCATTTCAATTATGCATATAATCAACCCTTGAGGGCCAGTGAAATTGTAAACAATCAACAACAATATATAATATACTCAAATAGTTCAATTTTTCTCGATATGCTGGATCATGGACACTTGAGCATTTGGGCGATGTTTATGATTTTGTACAAAATGTTCAGAGGAACATTTGGAATCGATTTGAATAACCTTCATTTCAATTATGCATTTAATCAACCCTTGGGGGCCAGTGAAATAGTAAACAAACAATAACAATATATAATATACTAAAATAGTTCAATTTTTCTCGATATGCTGGATCCTGGACACTTGTGCATTTGGGCGATGTTTATGAATTTTGTACAAAATGTTCAGTAGATATATTGGAATCGATTTGAATAACCCTCATTTCAATTATGCATTTAATCAACCCTTGAGGGCCAGTGAAATAGTAAACAAACAACAACAATATATAATATACTCAAATAGTTCAATTTTTCTCGATATGATGGATGCTGGACACTTGTGCATTTGGGCAATGTTTTTGAAATTTGTACAAAATATTCAGTAGAACATTTGGAATAGATTTGGATAACCCTCATTTCAATTATGCATTTAATCAACCCTTGAGGGCCAGTGAAATAGTAAACAAACAACAACAATATATAATATACTCAAATAGTTCAATTTTTCTCGATATGCTGGATCCTGGACACTTGGGCATATGGGCGATTCTTATGAAATTTATTTAAAATGTTCAGTAGAACATTTGCAATCGATTTGAATAACCCTCATTTCAATTATGCATTTAATCAACCCCTGAGGGCCAGTGAAATTGTAAACAAACAACAATAATATATATATACTCAAATAGTACGAGTTTTCTCGATATGCTGGATCTTGGACACCTGGGCTTTAAGGGCGATCATTATGAAATTTGTACAAAATATTCAGTAGAACATTTGGAATCGATTTGAATAACCCTCATTTCAATTATGGCATTTAATCAACCCTTGAGGGCCAGTGAAATAGTAACAAACAATAACAATATATAATATACTAAAATAGTTAAATTTTTCTCGATATGCTGGATCCTGGACACTTGTGCATTTGGG
>JASXSY010001320.1:0-77199 GCA_034509805.1 Sipha maydis | reverse complement strand
ATAGAATAAATCGTGGAGTAAGTAAAAATGATGAATATTAACTAAGATTGGCACTCAAATTTAGTATAATGAATTTTTCAAGTATCTAATTGATGCATGGTTAGTTTAATTTTCTATTTTTACTTTTATTGATATATTAAAAATACAAAGAAATGTATATAGTTTAATTAAAGGTTTACATCTGATGTTATTTATTGTATGCGAGTCCTAAAACATAATAAATAACATTGTATATGAAAAGTAACATAGTTTTATAGATTATTTAGATTTCATGTTAGGGATAATAATGGTAGATATTTTTTTATTTTTGTATTATTTTTAAAGAGCATTAATTTTACTTGAGTATTTAATTGAAAAAAAATGTATATTATATAATGTTTACAATTTTACTTTTTATTACAGAAACAATGGAAAGATATTAGCAGTAAATATGAATAAATAAATCATGAATATTTATAATTATAGTGATGTAGATCCGTTATCAATATTATACTTTAAAGTTGTACAATTTAATACCAATTCCTTAAAAATATAAATAAGTTATGATTTAATATAATTGTTTTTTATATATTCCTTAAATATTTTATTTTTCCTGTGCTATTCTATTTTCCATAACACCTTACCCACTTCTTCGTGCTCATTAATAAACTGTTGTATAAGACATATAAACACTTACATGTTTTAAAGTTCAGAGAATTAACTAAATTATAAATTATTGAAAAAATGAATTTGTACGTTAATAAATTTAGTCAAGTAGCGTGATTTACTAACTACTAAACTTAGTAACTAAAATATTCAGTGAATATGTTCAGACAATTTATTATTTTAGTCCATTTGTAATTGTTTTGGTGCTGTACTGCTGTGCTCGAGTGCAGTAAAATATACAATATACATTTATATATCTATAAAATAGAATTGTAAATATGAAAAGTTTAAAAACTAAATTAAGCAATTGAATTTATTGCAATGGCTATTCTAAAAAGTCAAAATGAGAATATGGGTTATAAAATGTATCAAAAGAAAATATACATTAGGAGCAACAAATTGTCTCCTTAAAGAACTGGAATTTGAAGACCCCCAAAGATTACTTAGCTATGTTAAGAATGTTTAAAAAAATCCAATTATATTCATACATTTTTGTAACTTTATAAGCAGATCGCTTGGCCAGTCTATTTCTATACTCTATAAAGGTTCACGCTTTTTATATTCGAATACAAATTTAAGCGTTGTGTCTTCACTCCAATGAAACATCATCTTGACAATGATAAGTAATACACTAAACTAAAATAATGCGTTCAGACTGCCTATTTAGTTATTAACTACTACTACTCGATCAGAAAAATTGACATAAATGAATTCACTAAATTACTAAATAAATTTACTTAACTACTAGACTAAATCAGTTGGTTCATACACGTTTAGTAGCAAAATCACAGACTATTTGACTAAAATACTATACATAATGTAATATAATATAACATAACATAACATAATGTGAACTAGGCTTAATGGTAAACTTAGGCTTACATTTTTTAGTGTAAATGGTTTATAACAAAAAAAAATTTATTTTTAAAATATCTTAATATACAAATTTATCACAATATTAAGCATACATCAAGGAATATTTGCAGTTGGCTAAACAAGAAATAAATAAGTAAAAACTAAAAAAATAAGTATCCATGTAAAGTATTAAGTTAACTAACTAATGATTAATAGTAATTTAATGCAATAGTCATCAATCAAGAAATATCTTATCAATGCCTCTAATTATGTCTGTTAAGTGATGAACATTGGTGTGTAATTAGCAAACAATTGTTCAAGAAAATATTGTAATATAGAAAAAAAAGTTCATTGTACTGAAAAAAAATGTATCTACCAGGAAGAATGAGTTTTTAAATTAATTTATTTGTATTGTAGATAAGGTTGTTCTGAAAAATAACAAAAACCTACTAATGGCAATTATGTTTTTATGCAATTATTCATTTTAAATGGACAAAGTTAAATGTATGCATAAGTATTCACTATATATTTACTTTTTTGTGAGAACAGTAATGTACTTGCAGAGCATTTTATTACAATTTTTATTTTGTGAAAATATTCTGTCAAGTGTAATATGACATTAAACAGGTGATTTTCAGTTCATTAATCTGAAAATATGTACAAGATATACAGACTAGAAAATTATAATAATTTTATTTACATATAAAGCACCAATTTAATTGATTTACATGTTAAAATATTAGTCAACATACATTCAAGTCTTAAAATAAGTAAATGTAACAAAAAATAAAAAAATTTAATAATAATATGGAAGACTGAAAAAAAAATTCAATAAATTGTTTTTCTTACAAATTAATAACAGAGGACAATTTTAATACACACACACACACACACATTTATATATATATATCAGAATTATATATTATTAATAACCTGTTTTACTTAAGGTAACTTTTATGGATGATCAATCTAATTTTAAAAGACATCAGTTTCTCGAGGTTTTTTCATTTCTTTTGATTTTCTTCGTAATAAGATTTGCTGTTGATGGTGATATTCAAATGTGTTTTCTGGTATTTCTAATTGTATGAGCTAAAAAAAAAAAAAAAAAGAAGAAATTAATTGATATTGAATATAGTTAAAAATGATTAAACTAAAGGACCTTTTTAATAATTTTCTCTTCATTTAGCATATGTGATGGAGGATTTCTTAAGGCTTCTAGAGTTTCACACATTGTAGGAAAACGTTTTTTGAGACTAGAATAGGACTTTTCTTGTAATGATATTTTAATCAATATTAAGCCCATTTTAAATAATGTTTTAACACCTAATATAATCAAAAAAAAATTAATTGAACTAAAAAAAAAAAAAAAAACTATTCAATGTATTTACCATGAAATAAAAATATATCCCAAAACCTCAACAAAGTGGGCCATGGCAATGTTCTTGTGAAAGCGCATAAAAACCATTCAGTCATATACATAATTGGATCAATATTTTGTTTTCTCTATAAAAAAAATTCTAATAAAACAATTTTAATACTAAAATTAAATAGACTTACCAAAAGTTTATACATATGAGGCTCATAGTTTTTTAACAATGCAAAAAGTATGTTACCATCTTGGATTAAAGTTTCCTAAAAATAATATTAATTTAAATCAGTTATGATTTCATTACTATTTTTCATTTACCTAAAAATAGGAAAAAATGTAAATCACCATTCCTGGACTATAGTAATCACGAAGATAATTATCACAAATAGCCACAAAACACCAAAATGCTTGTTCAGCTGGCATGTGCATTAAAAGAAATGCCGCGATAGGTGCCTGTGCTTGACAATATCCAACTTCAGGTTTCAATATTGTATATGCTTTGAGAACATTATATAATTCTTTTTGGCTATGTAAAAAAATTAAAACTTAAATGTTATTAGTTAATATTTTATAAATATTATTTTACCTACCCAGTTCCATCTTGGTTGACAAACATCTCATGATAAGGAAACTGTCGATGCAAATCTTTCCTTATGTCCTCGATCCACTTTCGTTCCCCTGGTTTATCACATAGTATAAAATAATAATTTTCATGGGCTTGCAACAACTTATGTGCTTTAGTCAAGAATAACCATGCTCTTGGCCTTATTGATTGTGGTATACCTTTTCTACATCGATTTTGTACCTAAAAAACATCACAATAACATTATAACAAATTTAAGAGTTATTATTTTGACTATAATTACTTTTTTAATATTCTTGACCATTTGTTTATCCCAATTAGCAGTCATATTTAGCCATTTTCTTTCACGTTCTTTGATTTTGTTAGGTGATATCAATTGTTTACTACAATAATTAATTTATTATAAATTCACATAGTTATGATATAATCAAAGATGTATGTGGAAAGTAAAGAAATTATTCTCACACAATGAATAAGGATGAGTGATTCTTTATAAAATTCTTTATAAAAGTACATGTTTATTTATTAAATTGCAATGTTGTTTTAATGTAATAATCTTAAATGTATAATTATTTTTTTACTAAACCATACAGGAAGTATGTATTGTATACACTATAGCATACTAAATAGTTAAAGCATACTAAATAGAGGATTTAACTTCCTGTGTACAATAATTTATGAATCATTATCAATATGGTAATAATATACTGCTAGTATACAGTTATATTATTGAACTAGGTATCAATATATAAAACAAACACTATAAAAGCAATGATAAAACTTAATTCAGTATATGTTTAAGTCAAAATTATTCTTTCTGGGTAATAGAAATAATCATAATAACTATAAGTTTGGTGAAAGTTTTGCATTGTCAAGATAAAGAAAGTTTGTAAATACTAGTTTGAGTCTAAAGAAGGTCAACATAATAAACAAAATAACAACTTAGGTATAGTCAAATGTAGTATATTAAGATTAAATAAATTATACTGTAAGTGATATTTTTATTTCATTAATATTAAACAATATTTGTTGTAATGATAATTGGTTTTCAAAAAATAATAGCAACTAAAATATAAATATTACATTATGTTTAATCTATAGTTTATTTTTAATTGTTTTAGCAGAAAATTCTTGAATTAAAAAAAAAAAATTGTTTTTTTGAAGGTTATTTATAGTTAATAAGTCTAAAATTTACGGTGTAATTAAATTTAAAGATTCACAAACAAAAAGTAATCAATTCTAAATTTGTAAATATTAAAAACCTCAGTACACCTGTAAAATAAATCCTGTTATCACGAAACAATGAAATATTATTGATTTTAAGATTAATTATATTTTGTTAGGAAACATAACATTGTTTATACTACCTACAGTAAATTAAACATAATGCAGAACAAAAAATGCTTTCACTAGGAATAAAATCAATCAAAATCCTAAACACATGAGATTTGTATTCTGAGTAATCTAATACCAAAAGAAAATATTTCCAAACCAAGGACATCAGTAACTAAATAAACAAATTATAATCTCAAAGTATATTACTAACATATTATTAGAAGGGTACCTATATTATAATCACATTATAATTCAATTTAATGTCATATGAATATCTTATGAAGACCTCAATACTCGTTAAATATTTTTTCTTTAAAAAAAAATATTTTCATGGTACTGTTGCACATAAATAAATCAGAGTAAGACTACTTAACACATTAAAAAAATGTTTTACGAGCACAGGACCTTGTTAAAATAACACCCATCCTTATCGAATAGCCGTTTATCGTTACATAATACCGTGCGGCACAAAACACAGCACTTACGATTGTCTCAGGTATTGGGTACCACCAAAGAAGCCGTGCCTGTCGGCCACTGTGGACACCACGGAGCCGTCGGGAGCCAGCGACGAGCTGACTTCGGAGTACTTGTCTTCATCTTCGTCGATGTAATCGTTCTCCATCTGGGCTAGAGCCGGTGAACTGGTGTCTTCAGAGTCCCGTTTCGTGTACCTGTTGAACACGATCACATGAGTACGGGGCGCATGATATAGTCACGTCGATAACTTCGGCGGTGGGCATGTAAATGTGGGAAAAGTTCGGTAGCGACCGTAGACGGGACAGGGGAAAAAACTGTTGACAGACCAAATCGTTCGACAACAACACGCCTACGCGGTTCGTCATCAGTTTTACCGAGTACGTATTATGTGCGTGCATATCGGGTGTTCACGCGGAAGCGAATGTTGTCGTTTCGGTCGTACGACCGGCGAAACGATTGGGAACGGCCGACACTCACCTGGAGGTGTGCATAGTCGGGCGACTCGCGTTTTTCTTTCAGACCATCGTCGTCGACGAACGACAAACAGCGCACGGCGGTAGACGCGTCGAGTCCGGCGCACTGAGCGATACCTCCGACGCCGTCACCGCGTTCGGTTGTGTGATAGCTGTGCCGCTGGTACGGGAATCCGCCAAGGCCGTGTATCAACGGCGGCGGAATAAATTATCGAATGCACACGCACGCAAACGAAGAAACGTGCCCACCCGTACACGCACCACATACGACTGGCACACTGCCGCCGATCGCTGCTGGCACACGCAGCAAAACGCAATCGCGCGTAGTATTTCGCCGCTAATTGTCAGCGGTGGCGGCGGCGAGCGCAACAGTGCAACAGAGATAGCGCTCGGCGAATTCCAGTGCGGCCTACGGTGACGAGTCAAATATATATTCATATATATATATAAATATGTACATATTTTCGTATACATCAGCGGCGGTGGTGTCGCGCGTCCTAATAATAGACCGTCGTTACAACGACCGTTGAATATTATTGTACCGCTCGTCGAGAACCGACGCACCGTCACTACCATCAACAACAACAACAGTATTCTCGTCGCATTTGTGACGAATTACCGTTCTGTAAATTGCACAACGATAATATTACACACGTCTCCCCGTACGTTCGCCAGACGCCAACCGCTCTCGATGACGTACCAATAAGCCACGCGCTCACGTCTATAACAGGTATTTTACAAACGTTTGGTCGAACGTACGTGTTCCCAAACAAAATTGTTCGAACATTTTCGCTTATGCTCTTTGAAACGCAAAACTTTTTCATAACTGTGTTTACAATGCTAAGTATTGTTTTTTTTTTAATTTCAGGTGTACACTTGGGGATAGGGTTGATGTTTTTCAAAACTTTGGATCATTAATAAAAATGTTTTATTTGTATCTAATTACAACATTTGTAAACAATAAAACTCCTTAAACTCTTCACGAGTTTCCATTCGGGGAAGCCCGGTAATCATTTTTTGATACAAAGTAAAATTAAATTAAATGTTATAAAAATTCAGAATTGGCAATTGACATTCTTGTACGATTATTAAATAAATCACGCGTAAATCGAAACGCTCATCATCATAAGTTTTTCAGTTTTTCGGCGTAGTAGTAGTTGTCTTAACCACCATTTTCTATACATATTTTTATTTTTATATTGGCTAAGAAAAATTATGAACGCAGCTTCTAAACACGCGACTAACTCTAAAAACATCATGATCATCATGACTGTAGATTAATGAATTGAGCAACATACAGATGAACAAATAAAATGTTTGTTATTTTGAAAAAAACTGTTCAACATTTGACGAACCTTGGACAAACAATGTTTTCCCAGATGTTTTTAGGTGTGAATGTATATTTATTATTATTGCGTTTTAATATCCGCACCGGTGCACCGCGGTGTCGTGTTTAGGTTATTCTCAACGAGAAGTATCCAATTCAATAATTATACTCTCTGTAGGGACCACGAATCTTGTAGTGTTAGAAATATTAAATAATTCAAAATCAGCCATTCACTGTTACGTTTGATAGTTTTTTAAACTATTACACAACATTTATACCTACAAACATATAATTTCAAAAATTGTATAATGTTGTCAAATATTATTTTCAATCTTTTTTTATTTTATAGAAAGTAATGTAAGTAAATATTAAGAATCATATTTAAATGAGCGTGTCACCGATATTTTTTGCGCGTGTCAAAGGTCAACGTTTCTTTACACCAGTAGTTATCAACCTTTTTTGATTCATGTCACCTTTAGCTACTAGAATCAAACACTGCGTCACCCTAACATCAAAATAATAAACAATCTTAGCTGTATATTTTAAAATTATTCTTTTATAAAAAAAAAAATACAGTACACAAAAACGTTGATACTTTAAATTTAAACAGATAAACTTTAAAAAAGCAAATAAAAAAATAAAAGTTAAAAAAAATAACTTTGAACTTTGAAGTATGTTATGTACATGACAGTGGCGGTATAGGTATATAATATATTTAAATATAGAAATAAAAAGATTGTTTTCGAAAAAATTAATTTTTAAAATTTTTTTTTTCTTTTCTTGTTAAAATTCTGCGTCACCCCTAAACTAGGTCCATGTCACCCTAAGGTGACATGTTACCCCGGTTGAGAACTACTGCTTTACACTAACAATATGTACTTACTTACTTTTAATTCAATTGAGATAAATGCAATAAGGATAAAATATTTACTCCTGTCAAGCGCAAGACAGTTTTTTGGTTAGGTCCACTTAAGTCCACGATGATGAGATAAAATGACATTTACATGTAGGATAAAGCGAAAATACATTTTAGTGGAGGTGTTCTATGTGACAGTCCATTCTAAATTCGATATCTATTGTGCATTGTTTTAGACCAGGAAGTCGCAGAAGCTTATAAGCAACAAGGTTTGTATCGGTCAGACGGAGTTTCTTTTATTTTCACAAATGTTGCGGATAATAACGAAGCATTTATTTTATTGTACACAGTGCCGCATTGAGCTATGTTGCCGCCCCGGGAAATATGCCACCTTTAAGAAAATTATAATTAAAAAATTATATTCACTATACTATTAATTACAGTCAGTAGCTTCATTACGGGTAGGATATTAGTGTACAATGCAAGAAAAATAAATATTGTAATTGTCAAAAAAAAATCGTCTGTAAAAAATAACTGAAAATATGTTTGTACACAGTCCGACAATATTATCGGTGACGGTAATAATAATGGATCTATTTTTCACATTAGTTAAAATTATCGGTCCAATAAAAGAATAAAAATCAAATTATTACGGTTATTGGGCTTGTACCTATCAGTAATTTCTTACTATTTCTAGTGTTAAACAATTAAAAATTAATTTTAAAACGAAAATCGCTCTCTTAGCTGTATTACACATATAACAAAAACGTGAATTATTATCAAAAAAACACAAGAGGACTTTTTGGGTGCACCCTATTTTAACAGATACGTAGAAGATGTTTTTTATACGTTATTTGAAAAACTTTTTGATGATGAACAAAAATTTTTTAATTATTTTCGCATGAACTATTACATTTTATTTCATTATTCCGATAATATCGACGAGTGTGCTAATTTATTTTTAGTAATCATTAAAACCGGACCGATAAAGTATCGTCCGATTTTGGTTGTTTGTCCGACATGCACAACGATATTGGTGAAATGAAATAGACATTTTATTGGATCGGAACTAGTGAGCAAACGATTGGTTTAATATAACGCTTTATTGGTGTATCCGACAAAATCACCTGTATGCAACTGGCCTAACGGTGCAATGTGCCGAATGCCGAGATAAAATATTACGATTTACTTGTAACCGACTATTTGCGAGGAATAACGAAAATAGTTTATACGATAACAGTGCAACTAGAAAAAGTTCTTAATTAATTATTAATTAACTATCGCCTTGTAACATGCAGCGGTAGATAGCGGCTTTTTCATGATATTTATGAACGAAATAATATGTATTATAGTTATACAGTCATACAAGAAAAATTATAATTATATATTTTGTATATTATGTTGATCCTCAACAATATGTTGTCTCATCAAACATCATAACATTTTCCGTCCAAGGGAAATTACCTCCCTTGCCTCCCGTTAAACATGGGTCTGATTGTACATTTTCCTGAGACCAAAAAATTTATCTGCAACGTATTTTATGTCGTTTGAATTATCATATGGTTATATAAGAAGAAAAAATTAATATGATACAGTTATAATACTATAATATGCTTATAGATCATCTTATACTATGATCGGTGTATACTACTTACGCCCCATTGATAATAGGTAATTTTAAGGCTTAAAGTAGGAGGGCGCAAGATGACTCAGTCCCCCTACCTCTCATAGCACTTAAACAGCGTTTCTTTTAACATTTCTCCGGGAAGTTTACTAAAAAACTCAACTGTTTGTTAAAAATAATCATACTCAATAAAACAGTTAAAAATATAAATTGAATTTGCAATTTAGTTGATTTCTCTAGGTAACAAAGTTTCTCTTCTACAAACAAAATCAATAATAAATATAAATTATAAATTATATAATCTATATATATAAAAATGGAGACAAAAAATTCGAAATTGCATCAATTGAGAATGGCTGGGCCGATTATCTTGATTTTTTTTTTAAATGATAGAGAATGTCGTGGAGCGGGTTTATAGGGTATATATATATGGCCCTAATTCCACCCCCGGGAGGTGGTCAAACAGGAATTTTGAGATTTACGATAGAAATTTTTGTTTTTGTTTATAAATGGTTGCTATGGGGGTTATAAGATTTGAGAATAATATTTATTTATTAGTGGTTAATATAATGAATTACCCGACGTTGCAAGGTAACCAAAAAAAAACATAAATAAGTACTTTGAATATTTTCTATTTGTTTGTGTCATTAAAAATGCCAAGAAGATGCCAGAATGCCAATTTTTGTCGTAGAACAAATGCAGCTACAAACATGAAAAATAGAAGAGCGCAAAGAACAGACGAACAATGCCAATCCGATAGTGCGAATGATTCGTAGTTGACTCACGCAGAGCAAATGACCAACTACGCCAACAGGTACATCGAACATTTATATCTGATTCATTCCTGCGTCTAGCATTCCAGTATGAGCCCGATATTGAATATTATGCTCATTCAAAAGTAGTAATTTGTGCTATGGACAAGGAATGCCCGCACTGCCATGCTCTCAAATTCAAAAATGAGCCAGTCTGGATGTGTTGCGCGTCAGGAAAGATGCAACTACCTGAAATGGAAACACCACCTGAACCATTTAACGGTTTACTTATCGGTACAGATCCAGATTCTAACGTGTTCCTGAAGTCAATTAGAACATTCAATTCATGTTTTCAAATGACATCGTTCGGAACAACAGAAATAGTTCGAAATACTAATGCAAATGGTCAACAATACAATTCTACACTACGGATTTTAGTACGTTAAGGTTAGGTTAGGATTATGTATTAATTGATTATATTAATCCACCGTATTATGTCAAACTTGGTATAAGTTTGATACTTTATTAGATTTAAATCATACACTAAGGTACGTAGAAACAGCACTTGGTCCGCGATCTACCGCAGGTAGATTGCCTACCTGATAATATACTGCTGTGAATCAGAATTTTTATTCCGGAGTGAAAACTTAAGATAAATCTAGAACATCATCCACCGAATATTAAATAACGAGTTGAACAAAGTTAGAGTCATATAGAGTTGGTATATTTAACGAGCAACGAAGTGCACGGGATCAGCTAGTAGTATATACTTATTATATACTTGTATATATACTTTTTTTAATTGTTTTTATTTTATTAAAATATTATAAGAATTTGTAATCTGATATTTAATTATTCTATTACAATAAGTAAATTACAAGTTCATACATTTTTACAGCACATACATAGTTTGCAGAGGAAATTGTTCACTAACAACACCTCATAATATATATACCTATTTATAATTAATTATCAAATAATTGTTTGAGAACACTGTAAATGATATATGAATTTACTAGTTAATTTAGTTAGTCCCCACTATCCTTTTTTGTCGCTTTAAACCCTGAATAACATGCGTCGCAATTCTTTTAGTACTTTAATTGCGAAAATAATTAGGTGCGATTGATAAAATGAAGAATTAAATTTCGAATGAAACGATTCACATAAATTATGTTATTATCGTCGATACCTTTATGATTATTACGCATAATTTTTATAATTCTAACGTATTCAATCATATTGTAATTGAAATTATCGTTTGGGACGCAAATAATCCGTCAATAAATATGAGAGGTAAGTTGCGTCCGAGCATGTGGGACGTAAATTACATGCCATAATATTACAGATTTTATTAACAAATCTTACGAGACGCAAGTAACAAACAGCCATTATGATGTCACTAGTTAGGTCAGTTAGATATTTTTTTTATTCTGGAACATTTTTTTAATTTTTTTTTTATTTAATGTAAGATTACGAAACAAAGAAATATAAAATTTATTGAACACATGCTTATCTATAATTTATTTATTATAACTGTTATAGTGGGTATAAAAAACTATAGGCCACAGTGGTGTTTCATCATTTATAACAAAGAAAATAATTAGTTCTAATTTAGTTCAATTGCTCAATCTTTAGAGTTGTCAAATTATAATAACACTAATAACACTAGTGAAGAAATGGTAAAAGCATTAATTAAGGACATCTGAACATATGAATTGACAGTTTCTAATAATATTTTTAACTATATATTAAGTTCCGAAGAAACAGAGCGTTGCTCTTAATGTCTCTTAATGTCTTAATACGAAATGATTTGTGTAACCTTTCACTAATTTGTTTATAACTTGTCCGATTAAAAATTAACTACTATAATTTTATTAATATTATTTTTTACCAAGGGCAAACTTTTGCTCCAAGGAAAAAAAAAAAGTTTGAAAGTGAAAATAAACATTTAATAGTATCAAGAAGTTTTATTCAAAATAAAAAAAACTTTGTTAATATAATGGTAGGTATATGGTATGAAAGGTATTATAATTCGAATTCACGAATATAATATATAAATACAAAATTGTATTATATAATAGGTACTCGTAATTTTATCGTATGATATGTAATAGTGATATGTGACATGAAAATAATAATAAAAAATAATAAACGAGTTATGGACGTATGTGTGTAAGCAAATTAATTATTTACCAATGCGATTTAATTTGAGAAAAAGTTATTGTTAAACTGACATGACAATAAAAAATATATTTGAAATACATATGAATTTACCTTTACGAATTCCGACGTTTTCGTTTTTGCGTATATTATCAAATTCCGTCCATACAAAAGTAACGTCATGAATACACGCTGTCACAGTCACCTGTGAATACGAGTGTTAGTGTAATATACACACACACACACACACACACACATGTATGTATGATGTATAAAGTTACACTTCGGATGGATGAATACATAGGTATTATCCGGTCGAAATACATGAATATAGGATGAGATGAAACGTGCGTATTTATAAACGTATAGATGTATAGTCTACGCCGTTATACTGCAAAACGTTTGACGATATCATAATCCAAAGTCGTTCGGGGGAGAAAGGATTTAAAAGGGGAAAAACTATTGCGCGTAAGACGGTGTCTACACGACCGTGAAAAACGTGAAAACGACATACGTTTATTTTATATTTGAATTTAAAAACCACTATAACCAAAATATCGATGTGTGCATTGCGTACATACATGTAAATGTATATATTTGCATGTACAATATACACGAATAATTGCTTTAATATGAATGGCGAAAAAAAAAAAGGTTCGAGAAGAGAAAAATGATACGAAATGGTCGATACTGCAGATATTTTAGGGTGGTGGGGGAATTGGTTTTTAGTCAGTCGTAGTCTGTTTTCGTATTATGTCAATATGATGGCTGCGGTCAATTGATGATCGCGCTGGGCAATGCCAATACCATGCTGGCCGTGCACACTTGGAACACGAGTACCACCAACTGTCTGAACCATGGTGGCGGCGGTGACTGTTGTAGCTGCTTACCGTCCAGGTTGGAGAGCTTTGTGGCCACGTCCAAGGCGGTCCACCAGATGATAAAGAGCGCGATGGGTGTCGGAGCCGCGGCGGCCGCGATCCCGGACGCCGCGATCGGAGCGGTGGCCATCAAGAAGCGGTTGAACGACGCAAATTGCGACGGGTCGCCGGTGGTGGCCAGCAGCCATCCTTTGGCGATGGACACGTATGCGAGCATATAACTCATGACGCTCAACGAGTAATTGCCGGCGTTCATCGTTACGACAACCACAGCGGTTTGCAGCACCAGCGGTCCGACGGAAGCGAAGGCAGTCCAAAACGCGTCTTTGGGAATCTCTTCGATCTTCTGGTAGTCGAACGTCTTGAACGCGACTAAAAAATCTTTGACCTCCTTTGGGTACAAATAGTTGACGACGGTGTCGAAGGGTCCGTAAATAGTACCGCCCTTGCACTTATCCGTCTCCGCGGCCACCGCACCGCTACAGGGATTTTCGTTTTTCTCACATGCCGTCGCTTTCCGCGCCGTTTCATCGCTTTTGTTACACGTCGTCGCTTTCCGCACCGGCACGTCGCAGCACTGTGTTCTTTTGTCTTTCGCGTCTTCGGCCCACGTCCGGCGCATCCGCGCGTCCGTTGGCCACCGATGGCCGGTTAGCTGCAGGCCGTGATGCAACGTGCCGAGCCGCGACATCATCACACCGACCTTGAAACAGTGTACCGCCCTAAGCATTGTATATGCTGGACTAGATGGACTACGTTTCGTGGATGGGTATAGTCTAAAAAAGAAAAAAAAAATTAAAACACGTTAACGATACGATACGGTTGCGAGAACAATGAGACGCAATAAAGCGCCAAGTGGTGGAAGATTTAAGTTATCTACCTTGGTTTAGAAGCAGCATTTGTATTATGAATATAAATACTAATTATAACTTTAATATGTGATAAACGTATCATATCCAATTACATATTATGCATATATTATACAAATACTAAGGTTCAGTAGCGCACACAGAATTTTTCCCGGGGGGGAGGGGGGTAGTTACCATTAATAATTTACTATAATAATTAATGTTGTATTAATGTAAACCCTATGCAAACATATTGATAAATGTTGTACAAAAACAGTAATTACTATTTATATTTGTACATTGAAAATATATCCCTATTATGATATTATTTGTTATTATTCTATATACTTATAACTTCTTAATTTATTATGAACAGTTTATAAGGTCGATGAAAACGAAATAAAATTTTTTAACTTGTTGTAATATAATTATCTATGTATAATTTTATTATTATGTAATACCAATCTTTTGTTTGATGTTTTTCCCATCTCATTGAGAATTTCCTCAGGCGTTATTGTTATGTCCCTTTAAATGTTCAACATTGATAAATCGTTAATTCTGATTTGTCCAGTAGTATTCCGTAAACAAGCTTTTTGAATACGTCATAATGTTGAAAATGAACGTTCTAATACGTTAAAAATTGTTATCAATTATATTCGGTTAACCCCATAGACCTTATACCGCTATTCGATATAAATTATACATAATATAATAGTTAATGACACTTTTACATTTCTATTACTACTCTTATTATCATCATACAAAATAAAGGTATTGAAAATATGGTTTTATAATTGTTTTCGCGTATGTGATTATGAAGACTGGAAATAATGGGCTAAATCGTTTGTGAAACTTAGTTAGGTAAGGTTAAAATTTAATGAACGAATACATTTCGCGGGGGGGGGGGGCTTTATGACCTCTTAACCCTCCCCGGTGTGTGCCGCTGCTAAGGTTAGTTACTAAGTAACAAAATCAATCATCAACCTAGCTAATGTGATTTCTGCGCATGAGTATGTAAGTTTCATCGTTTTATATTTTCTAATTATTCCGTTGACTTAATAATGTTTAAATAAATAGTTTGTAAAGTGTGCACTAGTTTAAGCTACATTTGATTCTACAAATCAAGCAAGACATGTAAATACTTAGACTTTTATAACTTCGCTTTGTCTTCGTAGAACTTCACATTTCCTTTTCAAAAGGTAAAATGAAAACAACTGAGAAGGTCGAATTTTGATATATAGTATATTACAAGATGAGTTAATTTACTTTACAAAATAAAATTCTCTTAAATTAAAAAAATTATAAAGTGTCGCCATTGGGTGGCTGCTTTTATCACGTACCTATGTCAAGATATATTATATATTACCGCATGCATTATTGTAATAACCTATTTATAGATGGTACGCCTTAAAATAAAAGTTTAAAAAAAAAAAAATCGAAAAAAAATTTGATCTATTTATGACACATTTACAAATTATAACTGATGAAATGCAAAGTCATGTTTTAATAACTAGAATTAATTATATTATTATTGTACTGTTTTAAGAAAACGAGATTTATATATGATAAGTAGCAATAAATAGCATTACTATATAGAAACGTTTAAATATGGTAGTCTACTGATGGGTGTAAGCTTATTACTAATAGGGTACAGGACAAATGTATTTGACATTTTTGTTTTTGGGCCATGGATTATATGTGGGCAGGCTCAACCGAAAAAACATTTGATTGCGTCATAATTTATTTAACTCGCTCAAATACATATGAAAGAAAAAATATATGAGCACTGAATTAGATTTGAACTGTATTATATTCTACATAATTGTATTTCTGTACTTGTAGTATAGTGTTTATTAAATCACAGGTGCAGCAATGACCCCTCCTAGCCCCTATGGATGGCCTTGGATATTTATTTTTTTTAGAATGTTTGAGGTCATAAGTGATTACTTAAAAAAAAAAAAACTATATATTAATAAACCATTATTTCATATACAATAGTATTTAAATTCTTATTTCAAAATAGAACTTTGAAAATTATTATATATTAAGCAAATACTATATGTAGACTTACTAATCTTATGGTCAGTGGTTAAGTGTACGGTATATAGGTATTTAATTGTTTACCATTATTTTGATATTTTGTTTAGGTTATAAAAATATACTTCGGATGTACATTGTACTTTTAATGCATACCTATCAATAAAATATTATCTATACGTATATAAAGGTCTCCCTTAAAGGGGGAGGGGTCAGTGAGGTCTATGCTCCTGGGACCAAATAATATAATTTATTACGTCTTATACTAAAGACGTAATAAATATTATATATTACAATATAATATATAATATATACATACATATACATATATATATAAAAAAAAAAATTCTTAGTGAAACAAGAAAATGGAAAGCTATCCTAAAAAAGATTTCTTGACGTGATTATAAGTATGAATATTTTACACTATATTTCAATATTTATAAAAAATTATAAATACTTTTTAACAGTTTTATAATTTTTATGCAGTGGACTTTATATAAATTAAAAATATAATGGTATATACTTGTCTTTAACTCATATTAAGGTAATTTATATTTGCTGAAATTCTAAAAAAATTTTCAGATGATGAAGAAGCTGTATAACTGATATTTAGTTTATAATATTATAAGTATAAAATAAAATCAAATGGTAGGGATTATGGTATAACTGTTATAAATACAATGGGGGGCCCTGATTTTTTTACAGTACCGTGATCAAAAAGTTGATGTGGGAGGTTTGCGTATATACATACGTATATAAATTGCAAATTTTTCTCAGTTGATTAATTACATATTATTTAAATATCTCATAATAAGTATCGTAGTATCATCATCGTCTTAAAATATAAACATCATGTTTTTTTTTTTAAATTTAACACCCGACACAATTTTATAAAATTATTGGATACATTAAAACATAACGAAATAAATATTTACTTAAGACAGACTGTTGTATGATTTTTGAATATACAATGATTATCACAAAAATTAAAAAAAAATTAACGCATTCAATTTTATGTATAATCAAATAATATATTTTATTTTCGTAGTATAAATTATTAACTATATGTATCTACGAATTATATTTCAATTTCATTTCTTGATTAATGCCTTATGTACCTTTAATAAATCAAAATTATATTATAATTATCTTGTTACAGCCAACATAAGTAAATACATAACTAAATATCCCAAACGTAAACATCTAAATACCTTAAATTCAAAAAATCATATGCACCTTCAATTAGTATATTTGTTTAATTTTAAGTTTATATAACACTGTACAGGTTAATGACCATAGCTATCGAAACCTTAATATTCTTAAAAAAGAATCCATACAATATAAGTAAAAACTATATTTTTAATTAATACATTTTATTTGAGATGAAAAATATTAAATATGAAGTAATGTACAGGTTACTTGTAAGTGGTTTGGGTACCTATATAATATTTTAACTACGTAAATTAAATTATTATAATATTTAATATCATATTATATTACTGTTCATATCTTATTAATATTTTACCATTTGTTAGCCATATCATTGAGTTATGATGATGATAACAATTAATATGCATGACAAATTCATTCAAATTAAAATTTAAAAATAATTTTATTATTCTGATTCATATTATTGATGAATATAGTAACATTTTGGTGTTGGTGTAAATAATATACATTTACTATACATAATATATGCTATATGATGAATCATTCACGGGAAAACTTTAAATTACGACGAATTAAACCAAACATTTTCAACTGTAAAAACAAATAAATATGCTTTTGTGACTATTCACAATTATAATTTATTTCATTTATGAAAATTGTTTGTTTTTAAATTAAAAGTGGTTTATTATTATTTAATAAAATATTAATATTATTCACATCAAAATATATTTCAATTTCAAATAAATAATTATTCATTTTAACTTTACTGTCATTTATTATAATAAATTAGGTTTTATTGAGTGACACAGTATTTACCTACAGCGGAGAAGAATTGAAGCATAACAATTTTAAAACCAAAATTTAGTATTGAAGTTATTATACATAATTGTTGAGTCGTAATTCTTTATTGGCAAAGAATCATTAAATTAAAAAAAAAAAAAAAAATATTAAAGTATTGCAACTTTTTTTTACTATCAGTTTGGGAAGCAGAACGCTATTTTGCAGCTGGTAACAAATTCTTTATTTTTTAATATTTAACAAACATAGATATGGTGAATGATTACAAAGAGTAATTTTAATACAATGTCTGTTTTATATGTATCATATATTGTTGATTTAAATTATTTATATTTGTAAACTAGGTAAAGTAATAAAGTAAGGTAATAAAGGTATACTAATACAAACAGCATTGTTCCACTATTTTAATAAATAGGTCTCGTAAGATTACAAATATCAATGATATTATTGATTATTATTATTATTATTATTCGTATTAAACATAAATCAACTAAAAAATTTCATATTAAAACTATTCAATTTATTACCTGATTCAAAATAGATAAAAAAGTGTGATAATATTTATGTGTCATGGTACCTTAATCTTATTGAATATTATCAACGATGGGCTACGGAAATTATTTAAAAAAAGGTGGAAATATTTGTTTAAGTAACTACTTAATTAACTTAATATAATACTTATAATTGATTTATGTTAAAGATATAATTTTCTTGAATGACTAATTTTTGAGTTCAACCATAATTAGTAAAAATCGCAAATTGTATTTTTAATTAAAAAAATAAGTACATTATGTTTAAACTATTTGAATGGACATAAACTATGATTATGTTTAGTATCCGAAGTAATAAAAGTGACGATACATTTTTATAGCAATTGAGTAACGATTCATAAACGGTTAGGTAGTAGTTTATTTAAAGATTTTTTTTTGGTGGAAATAGTAATATGTTTTTAGTATAAACCATAAAACTAGTGTGTAAGGAGTTACAACTCATAAGCATTAAAATCCATTTTTTTCGCTATGTAACATGTGTATGTTCTATGTAAGTAGATAATACATTTTTAGATTACATGAAAAATTAAGAAATTATTGGCTTAAAAATGCGCGTATGGCATTTTTAAGGAAGTATTTTTGAATGGGTCCCTTATTCATCGATCGAAAACTCGATATTGATAATAATTTTACAAGGTCAATTTTTAATTTTACATTTCATTAAATTTTCAAATTTTTTTACTTGAATAATTATGATATAAAGTTGTAAATTATACACAATAATCAAAACAAATGATGTTGGTGCCTTATTCTAGAATGGATTTTGATTGAATTTTGTTTCTAGCTTACAATTAAATGGTTTTATATATATATATATATATAATTTTGTATATTGTATTTATTGTGTTATTACATAATATCAAAAAGCGCGAGTATAAGAAAATAAAAATTTTTTTGATTAGGTAATGGGAATTTATAATGAAAAAATAACAAAATACATTTACGTACAAAATAACCTACCTATACATTTATTTTTTATTTTTAAATTATATAAATTATGTTTTTTACCATCTTAGCTTTATAATTAACATTATAATACCAGTTTGCCGTTTAAAAATCAAAGTTGAGAGTTTGAAACTAAAAAAACATACTAAAATATTTTCAATTAAAAAATATATATATACATACATAATTTTGTATATATTTTAATTATTTAAACTACTTAAAACTGTTTTGAGAGGGGAGCAAAATGATAACTTAGCGAACCCCCAAATTATACCACTGGATTGTGCGTGATGTATATTATACACTTACGGCGTTTACCCATTCAAATCGAATTAAAACTAACGTTGTATAATCAATTTACTGTAGCGTACCGTTTGAGTTAAATTTGTATCGAATGGATTTTAAAATGATAAACCCGTTGCATTAATCTTTACCGCGACTGTAGTGGAATAGAAAGGAAATGGACGAATTGAAAACAAAATAAGAAAAAAGAGGGAGGGAGCGAGTGAGAGAGAGAAAGGTAGGAAAAATAAATACCCGAAATACATACATATGATTATATGTTGTCAAAGCTTACAATATATACTTCGTATACATTGCAAACGTTTTTTACCTATACGTTGTCATGGTTTACGAAAATTAATAAATTATGATTAATCGCGTTCGGCAGCGGCATATAGTAGTAGGGATACAATTCAAATGTTTAAGACACCATTTATTTTCACTGTTCATTACAAAATCATTTTTAGGAAGTAACAAAATGAAAAAACTATATGTTTATATCGATTTAGGTGTACCTATTATTAGGTAGGTTAGGTTAGTTAGTAATCAGTTTATTAATAATATTTCAATAGTTTTTTTGCTTATGGTTATATGGTTATATATGTGATATATTTCCATAACGATTACCACAGGGAAGTATAGCAATTTTATGTTGTACACGCGTATACAAATAATCTTTTATAATTTACGCACGGGCGCTTGAGGGTGTAAGTAAAAAACAACCCTACAGGACTTCACTTTGCGCGTTCATTAACGTACCGACTAATCGGGTGCGCGCGCTGTGAAAACTGCGGGTACGACCGCGGGTTACGATTTTTCGAAGCAAACAAACGCTATTTTCCTCCCTTGCGAACGCGTCCGTAGTTAATAAATGACCACCGGTAAACTTTACCCGAATGGACTACGAATGACTAATTATCAAACTTACCGGACTCGAAGCGGTGTGCGAACTCCGTCTGAAGCGATATTATGCAATTTGAATTGAAATTTATTCAACGAACACTAACGGTGAGACGTCTCGTTATCGGCGGCGGTGGGTAGGTTTAATTGTATATTATAATACAGAATAATAATTTCACGTATTTAACCCGTCCGTCTGCAGAGCGAATCGAATACACGTATCGCAGTCGTGTTCCGCAACCGGGATACCACCGATGACGGGTGCTGCCATCAGTGCAGTTTGCCAACTTATGAATATATTATTATTATTATTTTTACTATAATCCTAAAGAAAAATAAAGAAGTGATTACCATTAGTTTTTCTCGAAACGATTATGTGAAAAATGTTTTATTATTGTTGTATCAATTAAATACAATTAATGTTGTATCACCATTTATGCAGTGCCGGGTTAACGAATATGGCGCCTGGAGACAGATTTTTAAATGTCGCCTTTTTAAACCTATTTTACCATTGTACCCATCATAAAAAAAATTATGTAAATAACAACGATAAAATTATTTAGTTAATCTATACTTATAAACGAATTTTAACATAGGTAGTTTTAATATAATACAACTATTAGTATGAACATTCAGCATTATTGAGCACTTGATGCGCTTTTCACTCATATTAATTAAAAAAAAAAAACCACTGATAGGAAATATTAAGGTCATTTGTTTTTAAATGTATATGACTTGTCATTTAACAAGACAACGAGTACGGCATACGAGACTCGAAAGACGAACAGACGATAGAATAATAAAAAAAATTACTGGGTAGCTTATAATAAATATTTAATATTACATTTTATATCACATTTAAATATCAAATTTAATAATCTGATGGTTATAAATTATAATAAAACCATACGAGTATACAACAAATACGATTATGTGTCAGTGTGTTTACTGATATAAACATGTCAGGGGCGTAGTGTACAAGTAAGCATTGTAAGCACTGCTTACATTTGAAAAAAAGGAAAAATAAAAAGTTAATAATATTATTATAGTTACAATTCAGATTAAATGTTTGGCTATTTTTTAAAACTCTTAACAGTAATAAACATAATAAATATATAACATATCGTAAGATAACAATCTTGACAAACTTGGCCATATATTGGTCGTCGAATATATCGTGTCTCACAGTGGAAAATTTATTTTCATTCTAATAATAGTTGATAAAGATGCGTCGTGCTGTCATGTTCTGATACTGCTCACGTGAGCTAATAGGCACGAAATACGTTCAACGTCGTAAAGGGGGGGGGGGTTCGTATTTATACACAATTTGTAAGCACTTATGATTTTGCATGCTGTATGCAGCATACACCACAGTACCAAACGGTTTATTATTATATTTATTTTCGATAAGGCGATAATCGACCGCGTCTGCGTCATCCACGCCACTGAATCATATTGTTTACAATTTATACTTGAAAATAATACGATAATTCCAATGAAAATGGAAAATTCCGAGCATTATAATAATAATAAGCTTAACCCTTATCTACTTAAGTACTTATCTGACAATTGTGTGGTGGACGATATAATAAAATATTATTATTATTATTATTTGATATACACATTTTTCAATGATTGATAATTCTTCCTAAAAATTATCATATATTAGTAGGGGTCTCATGCTCTACACTCTCGCCGAGGCGACGCGAGGCAACGCGAGTACGAGAGTGTAGTCGGTTCACTCGTGTCGTCTCGTCTCTCGTCACGCCCCGTGCACGCTCCGTTCGGTGTCGGTTTTTTTCAAAGGACACGAGACATGAGGCGAAGCTTATAATAAAAATGATTAGTATAACGAGAATTTATATGGTTGTCTCACGTCACGAGAGTGTAGAGCTAGCGCCTCGCCTCACCTCGCCTCGTACAACTTCTTGAATGAGGCAAGCTCGCGAGAGTGTAGAGGAAGCATCAAACAATATCGATATCTTTGGATTTTTTTTTAACTATTTTCGATATCAATATCAAGTGCAAATATCATTATATATTTAATATCGTTATCAAAATTAAAATCGATATATCGACATTAAAAATATCAATATCTAAATAAATATCGTAATGAAGGTATATAGAAAAAAATCACTTTACGAGTAATGGGGCATTAATTAAGGATTTGTGTGCAGGTAATTTTATGATTCAACGTAATATGCAGTATGTTTGTATTAGTACTTAGTAGTAAATTAATAATTATTGTTAGTTCATAAGTAAGTTTAAATTAATTCGGTTTTTCTATTAATCGATACATAATTTTTTTTAATATATCGGTATTTGGATGCCGTAATAAAATATTGGTTGTATCTATTCGACATCGATATTTAAAAATATATTGTTTGAGACCCCTATATATTAGAATAGGGATCCAGGAATCTCAAATTGAATCAGGATGGTAACTTTTTGAAAATTGTAACAAGTCTATAAATAATTTAAAATTGCAATTTGGCACTTGGACATAACCTGGACATAATATCTAAATTGTTGTACTTTATACAATTGTACTAATTGAGAAGGTCTTTTTAATGAAAAGATACTAAAATAAAACTTTTTCAGTGAAAATATAATAAGCTACGGAGACCCATAGCTTATGGGCGTAACTGTTATAGGCGTACCTCTATTTCAGAGGATACCAACAATACTTTTGGGCCTTATTTAAGAAAACATGTAGGTAAATAATTTAATAAATTGTAATGTATAAATAATTCAATAAACATAATATGTATCTTATTCAGTGCTCGAATTGGGGGGGGGGGGGGCACAGGAGGACGGAGCTCCTTCTATTTTTTTTTTCTTTTTGCATTCCTCTGCTATTTATTTTTAGGTACTTTTAGGGGGGATGGTACAAAGTTTGTACTACAAACTAATGTCCAAAATAATTTCGTCTGTAAGAGGATTTCGCGTGTTTATTGATACTAAGGATAGTTCCAAAATACTCGATTTAAAACCTTTATTAGATGCAATAAATACGGTAGCTATATCATAACCAGAGTGTGAGCGTGTGTTCAGCTCTATGAATAACATTGTTACTTCAAAAAGAAATGCATTGTCAACTACAAACATGTCATCATTATTATAACTATATATACAACTATAACTATATATACACTGTATTGATCCTCCTGTTAATTTATTTGAACCAAGGTGTTATGTTACATCTTGGATACGCAGTGGTAATAGATCAGATGACGAAGTATGTTGTCCAAAAAGAAATGTAAACGATGAAGAACATACTTATAAAAATATGTGGTCTCTTTTTAATAAAAAACAATAAATATTAATTTTTTCTTCTAAGATATTATATTATTATTTAATAATAATATATTAATACCTGTTTGGATTTTAAAATGTGTTGCTGAAAAGTGGTATTCAAAATGTATGTAAGGTAGGAGTCGGGGGGGGGGCAAAGTCCCCCACTGGTCCGTGTTAAATAATTTCACCCATCGAACGCAGTTTTTAAATCGTTGGATTGAGCTCCTCTACATAATTTTCCCCAATTCGAGCACTGATCTTATTACATTTTTACATAATATTTTGGTATATTAGTCCCAATGAATATATTTTCCATTAATCTAGAATATTTTTTCAGATAGATTTAACTATGATTCGTACTTTTATAGTTAATCGTAGTAGTTATATTATTATAAAAAGTTTATGCACGAAAATTTAGAAAATGTTTTTTCCATTACGAAACATAATAATTTTTTTACCAAATATTTTAGAATAAATCACATTTAATTTGTTCAACATAAATTAAAATAAGAGCGTTTTACTTTTAAACTAAAATCGTATAGCCTCATTTACAATAATTCGAGGGTGTCTGGACATATTAAGCACCTCCCGTGCACACGCCTATGCGGAGACCATACGTGTACGTAATTTAATAATATTTTATGTTATACGCCTTTTATTATGAGTAGTAATTAAATAAGGAATGTAATTTTGATTGAAATAAATATCATAATTTGACAATGTATTCTTAAAAATTAATTCTGAATAATATTCTTAGTACATAATTATAAATATTGAAGTACAATCTTATAAGAGTTTTCGATCTTTAAAGAGAAATTCAGGTTTATAAAGTTATCAAATTAAATATTAGTATTAGGGGAACTTCTATAATGCAATTTCAAGGTTTAAAATGTTTTTTACAGCAACAAATAAAAATAATATATGAGCTTAAAATACTTTAAAAGTGGTGTAAAACAAATTGAACGAATAAAAAAACCTATTCATAGGTAGACTATTGATTGGTCAAAAAATTGGGAAAAAGAAGTGTAATACATAAATTAGATGATATATGATATATATTGCATACGACTTTTACTTTTATACGAATAAAATCTAAGAAACACACATTTTGATAAAATTCAAGATTTTTTAGATTATAATCGGATTTAGATAATTCAAAGTTGAAGCGATCCCTTCAAATAAGAATTTGACTTATCTAAAAAACAAAACTAAAAATAAAAAATAAAATTTAAAAATATTTTACATAAAACCATATAGTATTTACTGTTTATTTGTTATAATATTTATATTGTGTAATATTTTTTTATATCATCAAATATTAACTTAAAAATGTTTTAATTTTTTGTTTGGATTTTTTATTATTGATCGCTGCAAGCAAATACTGCATTTGCTGAGAGTTATTTAATTTTATTTAAAGCGGAAAAAAGTTCATTACCAATCTCTTTTTGGGTTTCAATAAATTGCTTCAACTCATTAAATATTATATTAGTACTTTTGTTAACGGGGTATGGAAGACGAAGGGGGATTAAGTAAATTATTGTTTTCTTCTTCATCAAATATGATCTTGTTAGAGTCGTCACAGATATCAAAAAGTTTGAGTTTAATAAATGTTCACATACTTCTAAATCGTTATACATGTTGATAAAGTTATCGAAAATAATTTTTACTCTTTGCCTTAATTTGTTTCAGTTCATCATGGTAACTTTGTATTAGAGTCTTAAATATATTAAAACTAACATTTTTTCTACCACTCTTTTATGTAGATTTAAAAATCGCTGAAAATAACAACTAATTTTTTTAAATCACATCTCTATTCAATACTCTGGTTAAAATCTTAAATCCATACAAAATTATTCGGGGCCTTCTTCAATCATACAATAACTTCAAAGGATGTTCGTCATTTAAATTTCTCTACAAACATCAATGCAGTATCGCATTCTACAAGATCTTAAGATTTCATATTCTTTAAATACAAATTCAAATCTTAATCCTAAGCTCACTTTTTATGCACATACCTTTTCTAGTTCTGAAAATAACAATAATGTTTCGGCAATTGAAACTGTTAACAATATTCTTTCTCAATTTCACTCCAATTATAAATCCACTTATAACTTTTTATCACAGTCTTAAAAATAAAACTAACCTTCCATAAAAATACCAGCGATATCTCTATCTACAATCTCCACTTTATCACTTTTCATTTAATCATTAATTAACTGGTACTGTATTTGATCTTTATTATTATGTTTATAAATTATATATAATTGTCGAGCCGTAAAGCTTTAATGACATTATATGAATTTTATTAAAAAAAAAATAAAAACTGTTCGTATGATTTCTTCATCACTTGTGTTTTCTATCATTTCACTTATTTACAGTGTTTGACTTGGAAAGAAAAAAAAAGAAAAAAGATTAGTAGAGGTACTCTGATAACACATACAAATGTTGTATCTTAAATAATTAAAAACTGAACATGATCATGTTCACTGCAAGGGTATCATGGGAAAGAGGGATAGCCCCTATGATCATTTTTTTCTTCAAATTTTTGTTTTTAATCATTTATATCATAATAGGAATATACATAAATGGGAATACGTGTAAGAAGTCGTCTCCCCTATAAAAGGGTATAGGGAAGCCACTGAGTCACCCCCTTATAACACCTATGATTGGTAAATTCTAAGAGCTTTTCCCATTTCTATTTTATAATTAATTAAAAATACAGAATGTTGATTTTATTATTGTGCTATATTCTTATTGACTACCACATATTCCACTGTATTAATGTTTTGTGTTGGTGAGTTGAAATTTGTTATATGTAACATATAATAACATTTCATCATGTCATTTGGACATTCAATTTGCTGGTAAAATGTTAATTTGACGATCTATGAATTTATTTCTAATATTAATAATGTATAACGATGTGGGAATTATGACTGTGTATAACAATATTATAAGTTTTATGTATTTAATTTTATATTGAAATTTCGAGTAATTTACGATAATATTCTAGTTAAACACGATTTTTTTTTGCATTGTTTAAATAGAAAATTTGATGGACCGGGGAAAAAGTTCAAGGTACCGATAATTTCGAGTTAAAAACGTTTAAGTTAACTAAGTTCTACTGTATAAGCATTAAAACGAATATATTGTTTAAATATATTGAATTTTAATGTATTAAGTGTGTAATAATTTAATTATTTAATTTTAAGGTATATAATGTGCAATATAAGATGCTCAAGTTAACATTATTTGTATTGTTTTGGTAGATATATTTTAATTCATAAATCTTATTTTACATATTTCATCCATATTTTAAATGTATTACACGATACATTTAAAATGTGTTACTAAATTGTATTCCGTAAATAAAAATCGATACATTTTTTTGTGATAATAAATATATATTTTTCCCAAAAAGTGCATGAGATATGCATTACTATAAAACTAATCGTAGTTTAATTTTAAATATAAATATAAAGTCATTATAATGTGCAAATTAGAAAATAGAATGAAAAAAGTTTGATAACTTAATTATTTTTGATATTATAGCTATAATAAACTTAAAAGATTGTACTAAAATTCAAATTTTAGACATTAACTTTGCAACATTTATTTTCATTACTTTTATTTTTTCTTCTTCTTAGTGTTTGTAACTTTTTCAAATACTTAAAACATTTTAAATTTTATAAAAAACTGCAAAAAAAAAAGATATTGTTTGTTTATTTTTACAAAATGTATTATTGTACAATTACATAGCACTTCAAATTGTGCTATACTCGTATTGTAAATAAATATCATCATATTAATTCGATTTATTCATTTCCATAGAATAAATATACTATACATTTTATGTACTTATGTAGAATGGATATTGGATGAAAGACAATCTAATCCGAAAACTCAGTATTTTCAAAAATTTACTTTCATTCTCAAATTAATCTCTCAATTAATTCTCAATTAATTCTCAATATTAAAGAACTTAAGAACTAGTGGATGGTCGCTTTGATGTCCTTTTATTGGTCAATTTCAAGGTCCCTTCTCACACTATTCGACACCATGTCCCATTAGTTCCTTAGTTCCTATGCACACTACCAATTATGGCAGAAATAATCCTATTGATCGCATGAAGTGGATGGTCAATGAGAGTACCATTTATCATAATGTATTTTAATATTGAAAATTTTTTGTTCTACTTTACTATTACTAATTTGTATTACTTATTATTACTATTATTGAATTATTCTCATGTTTAAACTTATATGGTATTTTAATTTTTATTGTTCTGTGTTAATTTTTTTTAAAGGGCTTGCCCGTAAATATATATAAATATATAAATAAATAAATATTGTATATTAAAATAAGTGCATTAAATAAAAACTTAAAAATCCATATTACATTCGTTTTAGTTAAATTAATATTTTTTTTTTTTTTTAGTATATTACTCAAATTAATGTTGAGTGTTTTGTATTACTTTTGATAAAAAGAAAATATTTTTCCTTTAATTATCAACATCATATGATTATTACTTGTACATACGAAATGCATTGTTTATTGAATTTAAATTTGCACGTAGAATCGATGTAATTTTTCTATCATTTTATGAATATTGCAATCTATTTATGAAAATATAAAGATCAAATGATACTTGTTAGTTTTTACCTGGAAATTAGACATCATTGAACTGTAGTTGTCTTTGTAAAATGTAATGCTGCTTATTTCGAAAAAAAAGTTTAACTCACGATATTTGCTAATTACATATATATTTTTCAATTTTATACATTTTAAATAAAAACAATATATGATAAGATGTCGACAATATATGGTACACTTTGATTCAACTCTGAATTGTTTTTAAAGTTTAAATTAAATTTTTTAAACAAGGATAGCTATAATTTCTTTCTTACCTATTCGATGTTGTCTTGTATAGGCGCAGTTAATAGTAAATTCATCAAAAACGTTTGGTATCAATGTATGTATACATTACTAAACAAAATTGATGAAAATTTTAAAATTGAACACAATCACTTTAAACGTAAAAGCAATATATTTTACAATAAACCATTTTTAATGATTTCAATATAATTGTTGCTGCTTGCATGTTGACCTGATCAGTCAATCATGAACGATAATTTTTTGGCACTCATATATACACATACGCATTAACTCCAGTGGTGTTATTTCAGTTTTCAATAGAGGGGGCAAAGGTTTTAACTGGCCCAAATGAGGACAAAAAACTCACTTCGCTCGCAAGAAAATATTTATTTATATTTTAACAAATAACCATTTCCACTTACTTTATGATTTAAATATTTTTCTGAAAATATTTAAAATAAAAAAATAGACATATTTTTGCAATAATAAAATATAATAATGATCAAATGATAACTGCCCGAAACCTGTCCATTGGACTGCTTTTAAACTCAGACAAGGGTAAATGCCCATCTTGCTCTCCTCACCAATTGACCCCACTGATAGTATCGCAAAAATCGGGCCTTTTACTGTATTAGTGGGCTGCAAAAGATTAAATGCTCAAAAATGTATAACAATAAATTACAATTTTAATTTGCACATGGGCCTCGAGTAGTTTAGTTACGGAACTAGTTATACTAGTTGTATTCATTTGGACATTATGGAGTAGAAGAACAAGATCAATTATTATCAACGGTATATAATAAAATAAAATTAGAAAGTTATAGAAGCGCTTGATTACGTGTTATAATAAAGAAAACAATATACAGTATGTCTAGAAAGTTTCCAAACGGAAACTTTAAATCCACGAAGAGATAATTGTATTTAAAAATTTTGAATATTTACATTAAATTTTATAAGAACGAAAACTGAGAAAACTGTGTTAAACAGTATTAAATAAAACATTATTTGAGCAAAAATAGTTTTTAATCGCTGTTATTGCCGTACGACAATTTTAGAATAACAAAAACTTTTCAAGCATTGAATATGAACCATCGCTTGACGATCTAAATACCTAGTTGTGATTTAATTAGAAAAGCTTAGAAAAGTCACAAGTGATTTGTTTGTATTATCTAGTCGGGTGTGCAGCAATAATATTCTGAACCGACTTGTACATATACGTATACAATCTGGGCAAGTACCTTAATTACGATTATAATCGCATACACGTACGCATGTTTTGAACACTGTGACATTTTCACGGTTTACCCTCCACATTCGTACCTATGTATGATTTAATGCATTATAGTACGGAATTAAATCTTATAAGAGTAATTCGTATACATCTTACATGGGTACGACTCGTAAATACGTATTTATAAAGTTACATATCCACATTTTATTAAATATTTGTAAGTCATATTATAATACGTCGATATAATTTAACTGCGTACACTCTGGTGTTTAACTACATAGGTTTGCAGGCACGGTGTGTGTCAAAAATGGCATTAAAATCCGTTGCAAAGTATGATTTGCTTAATCACCGATAACTACTATTTCGTCCTGGTGCATTTAATCTCAGCTCAATTGTACCATGAACTTTTGACGGTTACTAATGGTTCCTCTTGATTTTGCTGATGAACAGGTATTTCGGCGGAACAAAAGCATCTGAAATTAAACAGCGCGTGTAAGCCCCTTCCGCATTGTTTAGTACATAATACACCGTCTAAATTGTTCGCTTAATGAACGTATAGCTGCATCAGCCCTGCACAGAACTTTATTATTTATACGTATTCAATGCATGTCGCACAGGGGACACACACGCATATGTATGTACGTGTGTATATACGAGGTATACATCATTGTATCATACATATATAATATATATTATATATGTGTACGAGACGATAATAATTGATGATTAAAATCTGAAAACAATAAAACTACTCGATAGAACCGCCGTTGATTGGGGACGGAATCAATCGATTTGAAGGGACTCCTACACACATATATGTATATAGGTATCATGTAAAGTACATTTTTTTTATTTCTGCTAATGCTGCAGCTCGATTTGTAAGTACTATTGTAGTTGATGACGAGGAAGGGGGCTCTTATCGCGTGCCCCAGATCGTGCGACACGATGATATTTTATTAAAGTGGTTTTTGTACACGGTGCCACTGACACCGTCATCGCCGTCACCGCAACGTGACTTCAATTCACTGACATGTTCATGGAAATATGATTTAAGGACAAAGTTGTGTTAACCGGAAATTAAATCTTAGTACCAGATAATCTCGTCGCTTTTGTGAAAATCCTCCCGAGAAATACTTTCAAGTGCTCGTAAACAGACGGATAGTCAATAAACGTAAACAATTTGAGTATATAAATATTAGATGAATAAACGATATCAGATTTAAAAAAAAACGATATGTTTCCTCAGGTTCCGGAGCGATAATACTAGCCAAATAATGTGAGTAAATATATAATATAATGTTAACTATGAGATTATCATGTTCATGTTTTATATAAGGTTTTATCCTTTTTATACACATAACGAAATTAGATAAATAACAGCGGTTAAAAAGTGAAAAATCAACAATATTTAATACATATGAGCAATGTTTGAGTTGATGGAGTAGTATATTCTTGTAATCGTACTATAGTACGTTTACTTCTATAATTTAAGACAATTCACTTTTTTTATTGAGTTAATATTTGTTATACTTGCTCAAAATAGTTCAAACAGTTATGTGTATTGTGATTGGTAACAATGATAATAATGTAGAACCGATACCCATGAGTAATTTCATAATAATGTTCCAATGATTAAATATTTAACTAAACATTTTTCAAGATTCTATTATATTGCTAATTTTGGAGCACAACATAATTTCCATTATGTACCTCTATAATCTTAATTTTTGAGAAATGTTTGACCAAAGAGTCTGACTATAGATATTTAAGAAGATAAAATTATAAATCACCGATGATGTTTAACACTAAAAGTTCTAGATTACCAATTCTAACCAATCGATTAAGTACTTACTTTTGAGTTTTTTTTTTTTTTTTTAAGAAGTTCATATTTGGAAACAGCTAAGGATATAGCTAAATATCTAGCGGAAGAAAAATCAGAACTGTATTACCAAAATATTCTCTTATATTGTAGAATGTATAGGAGTATATAATTTGATGAAATATTTTAATACTAGTAGGAGATAAATTATATACAATAATTTTTTCCTTTAAAATTTAAAAGCCTTGTACTGCAGTACATACACACAACGCTTAAAGATTTGTTTAACATAAGCCTGTAAACAACAAATGTAACCGAAGATTATTGTGGAACACCCAAAAGATATTAAAAATAATGATGTTGATACGAAAGGATTGATGATTGAAGGTTTGCTACATCAACTGACAACTTTCCGACTTGCTCTGTCAGATCGAAGTTGTAATCTAAACGTATCAGGTGACCGGTAGTCTTTTGTTGTTTAGGCTATAGATTGCATTAGTCAGCCGGATAAGGTCTTATAAAGTTACAACCTTAAAGATGAAAGAAAGATTGAAGTTCAATCGCATGGTCACACATTTTATTAGAGATATGATATATGAGTACGATACAAAATTCAGTTATTTGTTTCGCTTTTGACTACGAAACCGTAAAAAGTATTACCGTTGATAAAAAGAAAATGCATGTGAGAAATATACATTAATAAATAAACTATTATATTAAAATAATAATTTATGCTGTCCCTTTGTAAATTTTTATGTATTTAGGTTATGTTTGTTATATTAAATAATTAAACATTTTTTTAAATTTATATCGTATATTACATTTTACATGTAATTTAAAAAGTTTAACTTTTGATAATGGTGTTATAAATAAGTAAAGAGATGAAAACATTTATAAGAAAACGTTTGATTTTTATTATTTTATTTTGATTTGTTATTAAACTTGGATACTATTATTAAATTATTACATTGTTAAAATAAATCTTTGCCATAATAAGTATAATTATTTAAATATATATTATGCGAATTATTAAAAGCTTTTTGATCATAGTTGATTTCAAGTGAATATATGCTTCATATTATTTTTTTCCAGTATAATTTTGATACTATTTATTACTGTACATAAAATAAAATTTATTTAATTAACATTAGGTGTTGATCTTCTTGAGGTTGTTGTTGTTGTCCTAGTCTAAATATTGAAATAACTATAATTTGGCCTATGAATATGAGCGTATTAATAAGACAGTTTAATGAAAACTTATAAACGATATTATTATATCGTTGTTCGATACATTGCTATACACTAATTAAAATCATTTTAGATTCTGAACGGAGTGATGGAATCTATTGGTTTTACAATGATGTGTGTTTTTTTATTTTTATTTTTGTGTCTAACGACACCTTTTTTGGCAGTAAAAATGCTTCGATTTGCTGATGTAGCAACTTTTCTGAAAGGAAAATGAATGTAGATGGTACTTTGGCTAGTCTAAAATCCAAATTTTCAATACTCTTTAAAAAAATTGAAAAAAACGATAAAAAAATTACGAAAAAACGGGAAATTTTACGCAAAATCACGTTTTTACAAATTACATTTTTTTAAAATGCTCCAACTCAAAAACCAAAAATCGCAACAACTTGAAATTTTCACCAAATCTTTATATTGATGTTCTCTATACATGGTTAAATTTTCAATGTATTTTGAATTATTTATAGACAATTTAAATTTTCGATTTTTGTAAAATTTTTGTTTTAAAACATCTATCAAATTTAATTGGCAGACCGAAAACTCTTGAAAATTTAATACAAGGTTCATAATAAGTTAAACTTATCGTAACTAAAAAATATCGGTGATCGATTTACTCAAATTTTTTTTATAAGCCGTTAATGCTCAAATTTGTATAAAATGTGTAAAAATCACGATAATTTGCAAGTTATTTTGTAGATAAAAATTCATAAAAAATTTTCTGTTCATACTTAAGGTTCAAAATTTTAACACTAGGTTATCTATAAGCTATTCTTCAAAAATCTTTAAAAAAATTTTATGACTGTTTGGAATTTAAATATTTACGAAATTGTATAAAATAGAAATTTATTCTCAAACGATTTTAAATATTTGTTATAATTCAAAAAGTATAAGTCGCAGATTTTCAAAATTTTTACCAGCTGTTAATATTAGCATTTCCTTTATGTCATATTTTTTTTCAAAATATTATATTGATTTTTAAGCCACTTATTGGCTTTTAAAATATTCGATTTTTTTACATTTTTTTTTTTTTTTTATAATCGGTGATAAAAAAAAATTTGGCTTGAAAATTTAATAGAAGATTCCACAGAAGTAGTTCTTAAAGTCATTCAAAAATTATTAAAATCCATAGGCACAATTTTTTTTTATAAGCGTTTGAACAGCGAATATTGACATAAAATTACATGTAAAATATAATTTAAAGTATAATATTCTAGACTGACAAACTATGTCGCTGTATGCAACTGCCAACCCATCCTAATTGAAAAATATTTATCGTTTCAAAATAAAATATACTTTTTACAATATTTATAAATAACAATGTGTTATATCCTAGACAAACATATTAACTCCGTTCAGAATCGTTATTCGTATACAATGATATCTATCATTGCATTCAAATTTAACAAATCCATTGTAATAATGACCTATCCTATAAACGAGGTGCACTCCACCCCCAACTGTACAGCAGAGCGAGGCCCATCCGGTTCTTTTTAGTTTATATTTGTAGGGACATGGTAAAATTAATTTAATTAAACTGTGAAATGCTTATTTTAAATTTTAAATTATTTTATAATAATTTTTGTTTAGTTTTCCATTTAATTTATCAGAGTAATAAATTATTTTTTGTTTTACTTTATAATTTTAATTTAAGTATGTTTTTATTCTATTGTATACTTAAAATGGAAATCGAACCATGTTAAATTTTTAAATAACATTATAATATAGTATGTGCAACAAAATTATTATGTCAAAATCTCAAATTTTTCTTAATAAAATGTCTTATACTTAATAAATAAACGGCTACAACATGATTCTGTAAAATCATGTACTTTTGTATTACTTTTTATAAAATACACAATTCTGTATGATTTTAAATGCAGCATTGTCAAAACATCCGTCAAACGTTTTTAACATGTAAATTACGGAAACATTAGGTACGTCATATGGGTTTAAAAAATTACTCATTTACTCATTAACCAAAAATGTTTAATGAATGGTACGACAATGTTGCGTTTGAAAATCTACATAATTTTGCGGAATAGTTCTCTGTCGAAATACACCATTCAGACCGTAGAAATATTTAATTACACCAATAATCAAATTACTACTATTAATAGTGTATTATAATTTTGAAGTCACGAAAAACTACAAGGAAAAGTGTTTGTTTACTGTTTATTCTAACTAATATTGAGTTTAGATTTGATAATTTTATTCAGTATTTCATTTTATGTATATAATAAACTGTAGGTACCTACAATCAGTATTACACTCGATCAAATTACATGCCTTCGTAATTTATAATTGTCGGTAGTCTATGAAAATATTGTTATTGTTTTTGTACTCGTTATCTTCATAAATGTAACGTTTTATTATTTTTCAAATGCTTATGAGCAATTAAATGAATGTAGTTATTTCGTTAAAAAAATCTGCATGACGAAGTATAGGTATATTTGAAGTTGATTACATTTAAAATCATCGTAAACAATAAATCGCTTAAGTTGTGTTATATTTTACATGTTGCATAATAAACGAATAATGAATCTTTATAAAAATTTTCGGAGGGATCCGAGTATATCTAATTATAATTTTTGTCTAATTTATTCGACTACAGTAATTACAGAAAACAAATTAAATAATCATCGAAAAAATTCGAATGAGATTATTAATCAATTTTTATTATTTTATAAATCAGCATTATATGGTTAGAGTACATCAAGTTATTAAGAAATATTAAAATAAAAAAAATCATGTATTTGTTATTTGTTATAATAAATAAGTAAAATATTTATACTGATATATAATAATATACAGTTGTGACATATTAGTCTAAATAAGTAAAATATTCAAGTATAACTTTGTTTTAACCCCAAACTACTAAAAAGTTTGCCATCAGATGTACTATATAATTCGCGATTTTACGTAACAAAGCCAATTTATATTTCGAAACACACATTCATCGCTCAAATAAATATATTAAACTAAAACCAAACAGATATTCAAGACATAATGTTAAAATGCTCAATAAATTTTATTCAACGTAATCATTTTTGAGTGTTCGATTAAGTATTGAATCACTAATCGTTGGTACTTAGATTTCATTATACGAATTTTAATGTACACGAATAAGTTTAGATTTTATTAGACTAAAAGTTTTTAGGTACCAGATGTCCACGAATTGACGGCTAGACCGAAAACTTTCGTTTTGGAATTGCTGTTGTTATAAAAGTTGTCCTCTATACGATCACGTTCCAAAGCCTCAACAAATTTGTCATAAACAATAAAATAATATATTTCCTCTTTATAAACGACCACTTGAAACTTTTTTCGGATTTAAAATACTAAATTAAATTATAAATTGTAAACAGTTTTATCCATTATTTAGATAAAATATAATTATTTTTTTTATCTTATACGAGTATAGATAAATAAATGTATTATTTAAGAATTATCAACTAGATAATTAGTCAATGTCTGAAATTTTTGATACAAAAATTATTTTAAATCCTAAATGTGTTCTAAAATTACTATTATTGAAGCAACAATTAGTTTTTTTTAATTAATAATAATAATATTTACGAATTAATTACAATAATAGAACAACTATGGTCTACGCGGAGTACGAATGTTGGCCCGTAGCGACATTGTAGAAAAAACAATTGCACTCAGTAATTTAATAGTGTTTATGTTGATAATAATTTAATAATTGTAAATACGTACACATAATTATGGAAAAGACAGAACCCGCTGTGGCGTTATTTTTACTTGTTCAAATACACATACTGATTAATAATTATTAGTTGTATCAAAAATACCTAGTTGTTTTTGTTCCGTATTCACCATTATCGAAGTGTAATATTGTTGTTTTGTTTATACTCGTTCATATCGTGTCATTTAGTAAGTTTAACCTATAATTGTGTGATACTATGGTATATTTCAATTCAATTATTAAAACTAATAAAATTACATATTTTCTTCCGCATAAAAGATTTTTTGATGTCAATGAATTTGAAACCGAATATCCTGGGTCATCAAACGCGAACGCGAGCCAGATATTCAAGACCTATCGTCCAAAATGTAAGATGGCGATTGATGAAAAAAAAAAAATTCATAATCTATTAGATGGTAAATTGTATAAGATAATTTTAATGTTAGGTAATTGTTGAAACTACTTAAATAGATAATTGAGTTTCAAGTTATACTGGATACTTATTGAGTCAAAATACTATTTTCATCCTAGGTTCTTCAATGTATGATATTGACTAATATACAAATAAATAAATACTTTAAAGATAAAAATATATAAATATATAAAAGTTTGATCTGCAGTATTATTATATTTGAAAAGTATAATCGGTTTCCAAATAAAAATTGTATTAAAATATATATAAGCATATATTATATACTTTTAATAATATAAATAGTCTGTTAAATCAATTTAATATACAATTTTCTTCAAAACGGCCCACAATAGACTTTGAAATGACTATTCACAAAGCTGTAGAAGTTGTTTGACCTAACGTTGAAATAGTGGGTTGTAGATTTCATTTGACTCAAACTTGGTAACGAAATGTACAACAATTTGGACTATACATAGATTATAAAAATATGTCATCTGAAATAGGACAATAATTAGACACACTTTTGGATTATTGTTTTTAGACCCATATGAAGTATCAGAATGTTTTGTAAATGATTTTATGTCAGATTGTCCTGATGATAAGAGATTGAAAATGTACTGTGATTACTTAACTGACAATTTCATAAATGAAGAAAGCTTATTTCCACATCAATATTAGGTTGCTGCGTCGACAAGTTTGGCATAGAACTACTACAATGCTTGAGAGTCATTCCACTCTTTTTCAATGCTTTTATGCATAATATATATAGTGTATTATACCCTACCCATAATGAGCTGGTTAGCTGAACTTATAAATTAAGTCCAAACAGATATGTACATAAAAATTAAAAGTATCAACATTTTAAAAACACCTCATGATACAAAAAATATGGAACGGAAACGACAAAATGAAGCTTGAATTGAAGACATTGAAGACTATAAAAATAATAACATATTATCGAATTTCTCAAACAAATATCACATATTTATAAAAAATCAAACTTAATCTGAACGCATATTTTATTATTATTATTTTTTTAATCAACTAATATATTATACTATAACATTTTATTGTATTACCAATTATTTTATTATTTTTTCACAAAGTATTAGATAATAATTTTTTTTTAAAAATCAGATTTTTGGATGCAACCATAACTCATAAGTTGTTCTAATTGTAAATTTTAAAGAAAACTGAGCTTGCCAAAAAGGAACAGTGGCCGAAAAGTGTCTGAAAAGAGAACTGTAAGTGTTGACTGAAAAGTGACACTGGCCGAAAAGGGAAGGATACATTTTGACCGAATAGGGGGCCGCCCAATTATTTACTATCTTATCTAGGTAATTTATGGGTTATCTTTATACAACATTGATTGTAGGAACGGTCGGGTATAATTATTAGTAAGAAGGTATTTACGATCTATACATAATTTTTGAATAGAGGATAATTCGTTTTAAAAGTAATGGGATCAAATTAAGGGTTTAATTTTTCCTTTTTTTTTAGGTTTAGCCTAAGATCTTATAGTATTACTACTATGAGATTGTTCGACGAAGTGATGACAGTTGTATAATTTTTGTAAATTCTGAAACAAACTTTGTAGTTTGTTTTCATTTTAGTGCGTTGTTAGGATATACTTTAAGTACATAATCTTTCGATTTCAGAATACCCATTCTGTATAGAACAAGTCATAATATCAACTATATGTTATTTTAAGCGGGAAAAAGTATTTACAGGATTTTATGTCATACCTCTTAAACATCGTTATTACGTTATTAGATAATTTGACAAATTATTAGAAAACTAATCAAATAGAAATCTTAATTAAAAATATTACACTTACAATATTGAGATACGATTTACATTATATTTCTGTATACTTCTACTATATATAAATAGCACCTAATTCTTGTATATAATGTCATTTAAAGTTATTGTATTGAATTATTATACATATGTCATATACTCGTTTCAATTTTTTAATCTCAGTTCTTGTTATATTGTTATAATTTTTCATAGTTTAATAGTTTAAATTCTAAGTAAATCTATTTGTTAGTACTATGAATACATTTTTTAAAATAATTTTTGTAGCTTATGTGGTTTATTATAGTTGTTAAATTATTATTTTATCATAATAATTAGTAAAAAGCCTTATCTTATAAATAGTAAAACTAAGAACGATTGAAAACAATGAAAGATTTGGTCAAGAAAATTGGTATTTGCATGCTTATAAACGTAATTTCATTTCATTAATTAAAAAAGTAAATAAAAAGAGATATTTAGATATAGATTATTTCGAGTGAGAAAATATAACCATTAAAAATTCTGCACATTGTATAATCTTCTATAGAAGGTAGAATATTATTTAATATTTACACCTTATAGTTTTAATTTTGACATTAAATTACATAATATACAATCATTTGTTTTACTTAGTTCAATGAAAATAAAGTACATTTCATTTAATATTTTAAGAAATTATTATATATAATAATAAATATTGTTTAAACTTAAGTTAAATCAATAATAAGCATGAGAAATATTTAACTTTACTTGCTAATTTTTTAATAGAAAAAATCACTTTTAAACATAGAAAAATGTTATTTTTCAATTTATACAGTCTTTTGAATATTTATTTATATTTATTTATTTTGTCTTTCACATAGTTTATTACCATTGAAATAAATGGTGTGAGTGAAAATTAAAAAGGCTTGTAGAATTGAACATAATATTTTTTAGACTTATGTTTTTTGTGGTACAATATTATAATTAAAACTGGGTGATCGTGCAATATACTTATGTAATTAATGAACAATAATGATCCAATCAAAGTATTTAAAAAAATCTATGAGAATAAAAATACGAACAGAGTATATTATGTACGTATTTGGAGCATGGTACGAATAATGAATATATGGTTGTATTTTTTTTAAATGGTGAAGGGTGAATGGAAGAAAACGAGCGCTACTTAAAAAGGTTTTACATGAATATGCATTTGGTAAGTTTTTTTTAGACTTGATTAGGCAAAAAAGAAAGAGAAACAAGTTTTTTTTTTAATGGAGAAACCACTTTTAAATTACACATTTTCTTTTAAAAAGCGTTTCTAATTAAATTCATTAGCCGATCGTGAATAAATTATTATAATGAAAAAAAAAAATGATGTAGTCCATATAAACGCGGATATTGTTGATGATACAGTATGCATCATAATAAAAGTATATTGCTATAGAAAAATCAGTGAGCATTGTATACTAAAACTTCACTTTGATAATCATAGTATAATATATCTTGAAAAAATCAAGTCATTACAACAATTATAATCAATATAAGTAATAAATGACGTTATTTTCATCTATACGTTTTCGTAATTTTTAATGTTGTCTTTGTACGTCTATAGCAGATTGTGATTAAAATATGCAAAAATTTACATTCATAATAACTGATCAAAGTAAAAATGTAAGAGCTCTTTGATTCTCTTACGTTTGTTTGACATATTATGAAAATTTGATATAATTATATTATCGATCATATAGCTTTATAATTAGATTTTTAGTGATGTTTTTATTTTATAAAACTATTGCTTGAATTTGTTTTAAGACTCTAAGTAAAAAAAAAAAAAAAATAACTTATTGATTTGACATTGGTATATATATATATATACCAATGTATATATATATATATATATATATATATATATATATTTGACGTCTTTCACCGTCACATAAATACATTATATTATATTCATAGTTTTACTAGATATTTTCATATTGGTTGTACCATAATAATAAATACAAATTTAAAAATATTGATTTCATGTTGCATATATTATATAATATGAGTGGAATGTGTTTGGTTGATATTTAATTTACTTTGGAGCAGTATATTTTAAAAATAACTGTGGACCGTGATAAAAGTCTGTGTTTATCTCTACGATTTAGTCACAGTTTTTCCCGAATGAAAATAATCACGTAAAAATTATTAAAACTATGAATAATACGTATATTAGTATGAAGGTCTTTTTTTTTTTCTACAGAGAACGTTAAGAAACTTGGCGAAAAAACTTTTTGTGTTATTTGCTAATATATGCCAGATTTCATTAATTTATCATATGATTAATCAAACCAAGGATTGTCTTACGTATTATAATTAAGGAAATAGAAAACTACTATTGTGTATGTATTAATATTAAGGGCCCCATACACGGAACGATCTATCGTCAAACACGTTGTCAAACAAATCGACCGATCAGTTGTCAAACCTAACGCAGTCCATATACGAAACGATCTGTTGTCAAAATCGTAGTCCAATCGGTATGACCTAACCTAACTTTTTAGTGTTTGTTTGTTGTGTTCCACAGAGCAGGATGACGCCTGTAGACTTCTATAAACTCCGTAGTTAATGTTTTGTCTTGATCCATTTTAAAACAAATTTAATTTGTTTAAAATTATAAACTATATAATACCTAATGCATTAAATATTAATACACATAAAAATTAAAATAAATAATTGTGAAATGATAAGTGATAACAAAATTGTGTAGTTCAGACAGAGCCACATACGTACGAACCGCGCTGCCATCGCTCAGACGGTCGTCTAGTTGGTATGATAAAACATTCGACCGACGATCAGACGGCAGACTGACAAACACGTCCATACACGATAAAATTTGGTCTGTCAAACGCTGTTTGACGACAGATCGTTCCGTGTATGGGGCCCTTTAGTAATACATATAAAAAACTATGGGAATTTTTTTTAACATGAACGTTAGAATAATATCATTGATTTATTAATATAACTATATAAACCTCCATTGATACGGTATTTTTATTTCACAAACATGTTAAACATATTATATAACTTATGCTATAAATATATACTTATGCTATATAATATAGAATATTTAAATCTAGAAATAAGAATGTTGTGATTTTGATTAGGTCTTTGAATTATACCAAATGTATTGTTTAGAAATAGTAATTAAGATAGTAAAATCAAATCAATAGGTGACATATTTTAGATTCAATAATCAAAAGTATACTCATATACTTACCTATTTGTCCAACCGTTAAAATTCATTTTTAAATTCTGAAATAAAAATGTTATGATAAATATCATCGTTCAAGATAATCACAGAAATTACGAATGACCTAAATTATAGTTTTAATTGTTATAATCTATACCACCATAGCTCGAATACGAATAAAAATCTCATTGTTAAAATGTATATTAAGTTACGAAAATATAACATAAATATGTTTGAACTAAACGTAAAAATGTATTAATATTTAAAGTAATGTCATGTTTGGTATTATTATTTTAACTTACTATTGTACTCGTTTTTCCACAAATAAATTAACAAAATCAGTTTTAAGAGTTACTATGTACAAGTACTTGCTATGTATAACTTAATATAGTCATTTAAAAACCGTTCTTATATAATATTATTCTTTGTTCGACTAGAGTATTAAAAACGCATTGATTGTTTATAATAAGTACATAATTCTTTAATTGCGCATTGTAATTTTGATGAAGTTCAATATAATTATTATAATAGACTGAATTTTGAATAATTAAAATCGATCATCTTAGCGTTTTTTTTTAGTTAAAACATAACTGAATAATAGCAGAAAATAATTGTTAATCGTTTTAATATAAAATTAAAGCAAAGTATATGTAACTCTCAAAAACATTATTTTAGCAATTTTAGGAATAGTCTACAGAGATCTTATTAAATACAGTCACTCAAATTTTTAGTAAATCAATTCTTTTCTTGTCATATTATTACAAAGAATTACAGTACGTTGAAAATTATAATATGCATAAAACTAAAATTAAGTGAAAAAAATATAGGTAATGATAATAATAAAAAAAGTAATAATAATAAAACATAGTATGCGTGTAGTTTAAAAAAAAAGGAAAAAAGCCAATTTTTTTTAAAATCTAAACATAAATAAATATTTAATCTATACTAATAATAGTTGTGAAATTATATTGAATTGAAAATTATACTTAATTATAGTACTAGGTTATAATAATATTATATTTACAAATTTTATGAGTGTAAAACTTCTTTTAAAGTATTATAACTACTACAGAAAAAAAAAAAAAAAATTCAGAATATAATTTTGAAATAATAATAGAATTCATAATAGAGTAAATATCATTGATAATATAGGTTATAGAACGGATATAATGAGGACAAAAAAACGCTCATGGATATGTACGAACAAATTGCACCCGAAAATAATAGAGACTTATATAATATGAATAGATTATATATATATAATGTTATTTTATGGTCCGAAAAACTTATATAATATTATGCTCATATAAACTTTTATTGTATTTTTGTTATTACACGATGATATTACTTGGTCAGAAACGTATCCATCCGGAGTAATGGTACGACGGAAGTTTTAAGGACGCTGTAGTGCGAACGGTGTGGATGACAGGATTGATGGCGAAATGGAGTTTAGTAGTTATAATAATAATAATGATATATTTGTCCGTGGCAGGGGGAGAGGAGGAGGGGAATTTTTAAAGTCGAGCGGCGGCGGCTGTTGGTGCTGTTGCTGCTGCTTACACGAACACGAACTGCGCTCCTTTTTTACACATCGGACACGAGTGCCCGTCCTGTTGTCCTGTGGACTCGAGACGAACCCATTTGCCGTGACAATGAGGTGCTGACAGTACAGTCCATCTCGTCGCTCGATCCATCGTCCCATGGCCCGGACAACGGAAACCCAGCGACTGGCGCATTGCCTGTGTGTCGCACCGTACGCACACGCGTTCACCTGCGCGGGGGAAAATTTAAAAAAAAAAAAAATAATAATAATAATATTAATTAATAACGATAATTAAAATAATATGTTTTGTCTGATAACTTCAGATACGATCCGGATATCGATTTATTTTTCATATATAAGTTCATGGATATAGCCTATTGTTTTAATGAGGTTAAAAACTAGTTTTAATAATCTGAAAAAATAATTTCTGTTTTTTCATATTTTTGGACAGTTTAGGGTGATTTTTTAAAATAAGAAAAAATTACTAACTTATTATGTTCTTTTTCATACGTTCATTACATTTCTTTAATTTTTATATATTATAGTTAAACATATATATATATATATATATATACATATCACGACTATTTTTTATTATCATAATACTAAAATTTTGCTTTAAATTATGTAAAAGTTTAATTTCAAGTGTATTTTGTTGGTTTTAACATATTTCTAGTTTTTATTATTCTTTTATTGAACGTGTATATTTGATATCAATGGTTTAAAATCCGATGTATAATAGATGAGAAAAATAATCAGTGTTGAGATCAATAGGTAACCTATACACGAGAAGACTTTTTGACGGATTTGGTCCGTGGCGGATTAAATCCCCTAAAAAGTCCTACCATGTGTGGTGTTCTGATGATTTAATCCGACAGAATGAAAGTCAGGCAGATTTAGTCTGACGGACCAAGTCTTTCGCTTCTTCACAGACTAAAAGACCAGGTCCGACGGACAACGGACCTTGATAAGAAATTTTTATTTTATTGATAGTAATAACTTTATTATCCTATATTATATTTTAATATCATCTGTTTACTTATCAATGGTTCGTTAATGATTTGTATTTTGATATATTTTAATCATTTTTAAATCTTTAAAATATAAATATAAATATTACTAAAAAAAAATTAACTAGGTACACCAAAAAAATACTATCATTTTTAAATCTTGTGTTTTTTTGGTGTACCTAGTTAATTTTTTTTTAGTAATATTTATATACATTTTGCACAAATAATGCAGTGGAGTAAATCTATAACAACAGATTTTATCGAGTTGTACCATTCCAAACCATGTTTATGGAAAATAAGATCTGTTGAGTATAAGAACAAAAATTTAAAGTCTACTGCTTATAATGAACTTATGGAATTTCTCAAATCTACAGGATTGGATAATAACTGATAACCCAGCTGTAGTCCATCGTATAAATCCGCAGATCTTTCAGAACATTTTGAAAGCTCAGAGGAGTAGGTCCTCTGCACGAAATCCGACGGATAAATCAGAATTTTTATTTCGGGCAACAGAAAACTTAAGATAAATCTAGAACATCATCCACCGAATATTAAATAACGAATTGCACAAAGTTAGAGTCATATAGAGTTGGTATATTTAACGAGCAACGAAGTACACGGGATCAGCTAGTAATTTATAATTGTTATTATATAATATATCTATCATATTTTACATCATATTTGAATAAAATAAATGTATTATTATTTGTTTTTTTCGCGTTCATTTGTCCTAGATCGTGTTTGTTCTTCATAGTTTCTATAGTTTATCGATTAAATAACGAATCAGATTTACTGGTTCATAATATATTATATTTATTATAGATCTTAAAATGCCAGATTTATTAAAAAATATCATCACGTTAAACACACTTATTAATTATTATACAAATAATATATCTATTTATCCATTTTTTTTATTAAATGAATTTTTTATCATACAAATATATACATTTAGTTCAGAAAATAAAGTAATAAAAGTAGTATAATTGTTTATTATTGGTTCTTATTTTTATTAAGATGATCTGCTATAATTTTTACCATCTCTAAGGGGTCCGGCAGAGAAAAAGTTTGGGAAACGCTGGTCTAGATAACTTGAGGTCAGGTACAGAACTTATTTTCAGAACTTAAATAATTTTGTTTTTCCAACTTTGTATAGTATTGTTTTAAGATCGCAGCCTGCCTTATTAATAATTCATCAATTATATTTAATTCCCCCGATTCTGTTTTTATAACATTAGTTATTTATTATGGTAATAATTTTTTTAATAAATCTGGTTTTTTGTTTAAATATTTAGTTTATCCTGCTTTCATTTTTCTTTATTTTTATATATATTTCACTAAATTTTATAAATCATAATTAAAATTATGATTTACCTTTTTCATTTATTTTTATAGTTTCAATTGATTTTCTCTCATTATAAAAATATTTTTGAGTTTTTATCTATTAAGTTAAAAATATAAATATAAATAGAAACAGCTAGAGGACGGTTTATATAGTGCACATTTTGAGTGTTTCACATTTAATTATTGGTCTCTTCAAAAGTTGATCATAACAATAAAATATGAGTCAAAAGAATATTTAAACCAGTAAAATATATATATTTATAGTGATTTTTACCGATTACAGTTTAATACTAGTATGTCAATGCTCGTTAACCATGATGTGCTCGTATTGTTGAAAAAACAAATCCAGATAAAAAAATTATCATTAATCGCGGGTACACAGACTTCGAGTCTTATAAATGAGATGATTTCATGATACTCGTTAGTTTGTCAGGATTCGTTTTTTCAGTGTAGTATATATGCGTTTTTCCTCCGAGTTTTACGATTCCGAAAACACCTACTTCGAAATCATCGCGTTTACGACTGTTGGCGTTCGAATTGAAAAAAAAACTACGACAAATACTGATGACTCAACAATTTTTTTTGCAGTGCAATGTTTAACCACAAATGAGTTCTGAGCAGGAGAAAAAAATTACTGTAAAAATATAACGTGCATAGAATACATTCTGCACACCAACATATACGTGCATGTTCGTGTATACATGTTTTCGGAGAACTTATACCTAATGATCCAAGAACATTCAAAAAGTATCCCGCAGTGCGAATGAATTTGAATTCTATGTTATACTACGATTGGGAAACACGCTAGTGTTGCTCATTATACTGGTAAATATGTGTACACGCACACGGATGATCGACACACGATAACGAAAAGATAGAATAGACAAATAATTTGTATACACCATTGAAATGCAAGTACAAGTATATCTTGTATCTATGCCCATACAATATTGTAGGAACACCGCGAACGGTTTTTCATTGGTGTGTACTATACTATATTTTTAAGGGTATCACGTCAATTTTTTAATAATACACATAATATAAATTGTTGTTCGAATTAGGTATACCATACATTGAAATAGTTACGAATGCCAATAAATAAATAGGTATATATTTAATTTAATAATTTAGAATACATAACTATTTAGGTATCTACTTGCATAGTTTTTTTGTTGCATATTTATAGTTGAAAATTGTACATTATGAGTTAATAAAATTATTATTTTTACCATGTATATAGAACACATTTTTTTTTTTAATGAACTTTTATTATGTTTGTCAAAGACAGTTCAATATAAATACTTAAATGATGATCAATTTTATTGAGCTTATTTAATTAGACAATATTTTATAATATGGCAAATATGGTAGCTAGTGACTATTAGATTTATTACAATTGTCTATAAATTATCGATTTATATCGAATAGTAAATAAATAATCATTCATTATTCCATAAGAATTTAATCCATATTTATTAAATATAAAAATTGCTATCATATTTGCATTACATCACTAAGAAATGATTTTCCTTTATGATACATAGTATAACATTTTTTAATATGATGTATGTCACGTGTAGCATAAAGTGAAAATACTTCGAAATAACATCAACTATAAATGTCCGTATACAACAAATATAATTATAATTATATACTTCTACGTTGAATTTTTCCTTAAACTTGCTATTTCGGCAATGGTAATAAAAAACCTCTTCAATAATGGAAAAACTCATAAATTGTTTACTTTATTGCTGTAACGTCGAAGAACTAAAACGTTTCAACAAAAGAAATTATTCTAAATGACAGTAGAAATTGTTGTCAATTTTCATGGAACCACGATTTTTAAAATACTTCAAGCACGTCCTACCTATAGAGAATATATATTGCCATAATGAACAAATGATTTATTACTAAATTAAAATATAATCAAGCTAAAGTCTCAAAAATGTTGTTAGTTTAGATTTCGTTCGTTATGATACTATTATAAAGTATAAGTAAACATTGATTTTATTTTATAAATATAAAAGTATTTTTTTAATACATATTATATACCTTTAGGTTAAACAAGAACAGGTTGAATTAAAAATATATTGGAAAAAGAAAACAAAAGGGATTAAATTTTTTTTTGCAAATACTATTTAATAGGTTTCTCGTGAATAAACAATTAATTATATGCACGTAGGAGTAGTAACGTTTAACGCGATCACGAGTCATTGGTGTGAGCTAAAGTGATATTGCGTACGTAAACGCATCACGAATTTTCGAACGTTTACACATATATAAACGTCGATTGCCGACTGGAATCGTCACAAAATCAAGTATTCAGATTCTGCGTGCGTGCGTGCGTGTACGGCGTACACACTGTACGCACACGTATTTGATTCGATTATAAATATAATTTGTCATGTACGAATATACGAATAACGATAAACGATAAAAATAATAATTATAATGGATGGCGGCTGAAATCTGATAATTAAACATTGACACACGAATTAAAAGTGTGACATCTGTATAAATATATGTATATGTGCACGTAATGATATGATGATAAGCCCGGCGTCATCACATCGCTGATCTCCCGTTGAGTGGACACGGAAATCGTTATATCTGACGCGCAAAGAAAACGATAAAACATCTATTTGTTGCGTATGAAAAATTCATTTTGCGCAGTAGCACCGAGTTCATATATTACTCGAACGTGACAGGTACAATGTACAATACGTACCCGGGTGTGTCTGTACAGCGCGCAGTGTACCTACACACTGCATGCACTACGAACACGCGCATATATCCTGTACACTATCTCGAGTTCATTTATTTCGTCCAACAAGTTCAGCCGCGCAAAGCACTCGCTGTCGCGGTCGGGGATGGAGTTAGAGGGTAGGTGTAAACTCTGGTGTAATTAGCGGGTTTTTAACGTCGAGCCTTACCTTCTCGGAGCAATGAGTATTCGGACACTTTTCTGCAGGCCTTGGTCGCTTTCATCACCTCGAAAAGAACGCAGTACCTGAAACATAACAGTATTGTACAAACGCTATCGCAAAGGTCATTTTAACTTATCATAACTAATTGATTATACCGTGCACTGTGCACTTCGACACATTACGTCCATATATCACGTGTACGTATCGGTGAAACCTGCGTTATGTATGTAAAACGTATGTGTGTGTTTGGTTATTATCTACATCACATATTCCGCGCGAAAATATCGTTTCCATCCCTTGAAGTATAACGTCAAAGTGACGTCGATATACATACCCATTGTAACTTGAACATGCCAATTTCACATTCATAGGTTTCCTCGACCCTTTAAGTTATTATGATAATGATATTCATTGACGCAGCAAGATAGTACGTATATTAAAGTAACGCAATAATTTTATAATCTAGTGATGTGTTGTTGACATTACCATTTTAATATTATGATTATAATTATTATTATATCTCAAAGGATTTGCGAATCAATTATATTATACGATTTTAGAGCAGCGTATAGTATAATAGACTATTGAGATCGTATTATTCGTATACGATTGTAAATATTATAATCGACGTATTTCATTGAAAACCATCAAATTTCAAAGAGATTATTATATAACTTGTATATATAATAAAAAATTAATATATTTCATATTCATAATTATAATATTCAATATAATTATGTTCGATAAGTTATTGCATTATGTATTATATCAATATACACATTAACTTATATTAATAATATTGAATGTATAATCTCAAAAATGTAGATTATTATAAAAATTGTGAATATTTTTTTATTCATCTTCAGCGAGAAAATATTTTATTATAACTGTTTAAAAAATAGGTTGCTCATTTGTTATTAATTCTAGAGAGAAACTATTTATCAAAAAGGTGTGTAAATAAAGAATTTCATACTTTTTGTTTCGAACGCAAAAGTTGTGATGGGTAGAGTGCGTTTCTTTGTAAAGTGTCATCAAGTATACTGTTTAGTATGGTAGCACGTGAAATTGAGTTTTATAGTTTGCATACTTTTCCAAAGGTCGAAGATTTTGGTATTTTTTTCCCCAGAAAACTATATTTCATCCTATACGACTACATGTGGTGTGTACCCAAAAATTCCTTGTTATAAACACTTACATTTTAGCTATAATTATTGTTCAAAAGGCACTTAAGATTCTGTATGTGTAATGTTATTTTAAATTAAATTAAATTTGGATTTGTAAGTATATTTCTGTATACCATTTAAATCGTTTTTGTTAACGATCACCTAAGCCGCGATTGTCTCTAATATGATAAGATATATGTGTATGCATTTAACATAGTAACAAATTGACTAATGGGTCAATGTGGATATGTACTCTCTACGTAATCAATATCATCTGATTGTGTCGAATCATATAAACGATCGTCCCATATACTGTCACATGATTTAATATTTTAATTAGTTTTTACCTAACAAACTGCATTAGATTTGTTTTTGCCTATTATTAGGTATAAATAAGTTTCGAAATAAAACTTAGAGATTAATTATTATTTTTACTGAAAATATGCAATTTTATTATAATTAACAAAGTCAAATCGACAAACAACTTTATAAAAATAACACTCGTAATTATCACATAAAACATTAAAAAAAAAAGAAAATGACTGCAATATACAAAATAAAAATTGGTTTAATATTAGTTAAATAAAATATTCTATATAAGCATATTTTGAATGATTAAAAATAAAAATAATTATAATAAAATGTATTTTAAGTAATAAAATAATAAAGTAAAGAAATATTATTGAAAAAAATTAAATCTAAGTAGATATTTATGTATCACATAATTTTCAATAATACGGGAGTAAGATGTAATTTTAAAATTAAAATTTAATCATAAATGCTTTAAAAGCTTTGAAAAAAAGATGTATTATTTTGTAGAAATTTATGGTTTTTATAAATTCATTATTTGCTATACATAGTACTGAATATCTGTATTGTTCTGGCTAATTATACTTAAATTTTAACAAAATGTTTGTGATTTCTATTTGATAGACTTTATACAGTTTTCAAATTAGGGCTAATTTGCCATTTGGTAACTTCTTTTATTTTAATTAAATTTTTCTGTAAAACTTGCACATTCGTTTGGAATCGTTTTTAGAAACAAGATGAAAATTTTGAATTAATGTGCTGACACAGTAGAAATTACGAGCTTAGTAGCTTATTAAAAGTGTGAATAATGTCTGCTATTCAACTGTAAAATTACCAACAAAATTAAAATAAATTTTTATTATTATTTGGGTACTTTAGAAATCTAATTAACTTTTAACAAATAATGTTCATTTTTTTCATACGTTTTTGTTAAAATTATTCAAATGATTTATACTTTTTTATTTCATAATTAATTTAATGTTATGTCGTTGTTATTAATAAGCAATGTATTATAGCGATGTCAAGAAAACTTTATAAATAAAATAATTGAGAAAAAAGCGATTTCATGTTTAGGGGTACAGGGGTATAATAGTTTACCACTATAAGGTTATTAATTTATTGTATATGAACCAGTCTACTAAAAAATATTGTAAGTTTATTAAAATTTATTCGTGGGAATAATATCGTATTGATATAAATTATAGTACAAAATTAATATGAAATTTATTTTTTAAATATAATTATTTCAAAGTAAATGAAAATCTAATACGGTTTGTGTGAACCTAATAGGAAAATGTTATAGGAAGTAGCTATTTTATAAGATTGCATTGTAACAGCTGACGATTTGGTGTTATTTATAGCTTTTATAATAAATTACCTATATATATATATATATATATATATATATATATATATATATATATATAAAGTATCTGATTAAAAAATAATAAATGTTTTTTTTTCAAATTTCAGTATTCTTAACTGTACAAATATGTTTTTTCTCGACATATTATTTTTTCATTTGGTATATTGTATTGCACGGCAATAAATAAATTAAATTCTTAGAGTACCAAAAAAACACCTTTTCGTTCGTCGAAAAATGTATTTTAATTATTAAAAAACATAATTCGGTTATAGGAGAAAAAATTGACGAAATAATATACATAGAATAATGATATCAATAATAAATAATATTTCAAAGACTGTCCAGAGAAAAAATACCTCCATTCGCTAGTGAAAAATGAAGACAATACATGGAATCAGGAGTGTTAATTATAAATGAAAATGATTGATAGTAGTTAAAAAGTATTATTATGAAACCATAAATTACCTAGTAAAATGTATAAAGTAGAACAATAAATTTAAATTAATCGTGGACATTGCTAGCTGGAAAATTAAAATAATATTTACATTTATTGATGAGTTAATAATTTAATAGTAAAATACAATCACTAATATACTTGAAATTAAAAATTATATTTTTATCGTACGTTTTTCAAAAGTTTTTTTTTGACCTGATTGATAATAGATTTTAATTTTTATTAAAAGAAAATTTTCCTTTATAATAATGAATGATAAATAATTTTGCTTTAATTTAATATTGTATTTTTTTTTAAATTTTAGGATGAAAATGTAATTTTATATGTACATTTATAGATGTTAATTTTATTGATCATTATCGACAGAAACAATCGATTTATATGTCAATCTCTTCTTAAAAATGTAATTATTTTATTAAAAAATAATTACAATAAAATAAATAATAAATGATAGCTTTTCAATGCGTTAATTTAATAAAATAAATAATAAAACACTCCCTTAAAAGTACCGGGTTTTATAGCATAGTTATAATATTTTATCAATCCGATCTAATATTAAAAATCATGTAGTTATGTATTTACAATGTACATGTTTATTGTAACATATATAATAAAAAAAAAGTTATTGACTTACACAACTCTATGTTTTTTGAAAAATGGAGATGGTAAAATAAACAATTGTCGAAAAGGTATGAATAAAATGTCTAGGAAAAATAATATTTCCCAAAATCAGCTTATACCATTGAACTACGTTGTGGGAAACCTGTCAATTCGTTTTTCACACTACATGTGAGCATATTGTGCGGGTGAACACATCAATTTTCGCTAACATGATATCACAATTTCCGATTCGATATTCGTTGTATGGAAACAAAAATTCTATGATGTTTATATAAGGGCTAATGTGCGAGACTTTCAATATTATTTGAAATTATGAGAAGCTTTACTCTCTGTTTCGCACCCCAGAAAACCTCATGTTTTCAACGGGAAATCTTGACGCATAATGTTGACATAGCGTTTGAGTACTTTTTGTTAAGCCTACGTTGGTTTAAAAGGCAAGCTCGAAAAAATAAAAAATGAACCCATATAATACACACACACACACACACACACACACACACACACACACACATACACACATAAATATTAATATATATTTTTATAATACATATACACGTTTTTTACTTTTTATCGCCTATTCAGCTTTAGCTCACATTCGTCGCGCATCACTCGGTACTACTATACCTACATTAATTTCATACATTGACTTAAACACAAAAGCGTCGACATGTAAACAGCTTTTACCGACCAACAGCCTCCATAACAAGTATCTATTGAAAAGGTCATCGGCGTTCGTAATTTGCGCATACATCGTACAACGCGCACAAAGACACGAATACAAAGTATATAGCCGAGTACATTAATTAAATACGTTGCGGAAATCTCTTCGGAGGTTTTAATGAATTCTTTGAATCGAAAAACCAGAGAGACATTATATTTTGATATTGCTTTATACCGTGAACTCGTGAATCGACATTCATCGGGTACCTTTGTTATTGTGTTCCACGCATGCGTGCACGTGTATAGATGTACGCTATACAAGTTAAAATATTCTGTTAATACGTGTGTATCCATTATGTATGTGTGCGAGCGTGTGTAATATATTGTTTTGTATAAAGTAACTCAAACAATAGAACTCTCAAGAGTCTAACAGCTGGTGAACATTTAAGAACACGGGCTTTCAAAGGTTAAGAATGATATTTAGCTTCAAGATACCATTTTGTGTAACGAATAAGTCATGTAGACAGCCTATGTCGTTATAGATATACGCGTAGTATTGGACTCGTTCGGCGAGGTTAACTGCCGACGGTTTATACAATATCGAGGAACACATTAATAGTATACCGTAAGCGTGTCTGTAATGCGTTTGGTCCACACAGCATAAATCCCCATATAATATTAAATATAATATATATTTACCCTGTACACGACGTCCAATATCGTTATGTCGAAATATTCAATTGGGTAACAAAGGTATTAACGGTAATAGTTACGAATATCCAGGGGTTCAATTACATACCGATAATTAATTAGACATTATACACGTCGCTAATCAATCACGGTAAATTAATTTAAACGGATGTGTGGTCATTTACAATGTCGCTAACTGCTTAGTTTAATTTACGAGTGGCCGTATTTTCGATTTTAAAATTTTATAAAATCAAAACTTTAATGGGAGAGGGAGGGGGATTAATTATAGTTTTTAACTAATCGAGTTCCATTTTATCAATTATTATTTATTAAAGGGGCGAACGCAGAAAAAAATTTCGGGGGGGGAGGGGGGTTTGAAAAAATTTAAAGTAGGTATTCATTAATATCATATTATTCATACTGTATTACACTTTAACTATTTATTTTAGGTACTTATACTATACACATTATACATATTATACATATTACATATCACAGATTAATAATTAATTATTAAAATTTGTCAATTCAATTTAAATTATAAAACAAGATCTATAATTTATTTTTTATACTTGCTATTTTGGGGGAGGGATTCAAATCCTCAATCCCCCTCCTCTCCCTGCGTTCGTCCCAGATTTATTACATTTGAAAGCAAATATTCAATTGGAAGTATGGACATTATGAGCTAATGAAAAATCGCATACTTACCAAATAATGTCAATTAAAATTAAGGTATTATAGTTACAATAGTGATTTTATTTCTGTGCTGAATTATCTATGAAAATCCTTTTTGATTGATGAATGGATAAAAACAACATACTGATGTCCAAATGTAAACATAACTAATGTTAAATAATATCGGTGATATAGTTTGTATAAAATAATAACAATTCACTTTTTTAAAATACTTTCTTAAAATAAACCAAGGTTATAATGATTTATATCGTATCCAGTGGAACTTCGATAAATTGAATTGGTTTTAGATAAAATAATTATTGCGAGTAATAGAAAAATTTGTATATATGCCTGGGCAAGGATAATTTAAGGTGATTTCACATTGTCTTCATTATCCGATTCTCTTTACTACCTTAGTGTATGATGTGATTCCGTTAATTTACAATAATTCTAATTAAAAGCCACAATTCGACACAAATTACTCCAGGCTATCAGAATTTGAACTATCGAGAAAATGTATCCTAAAAATGTTATATTTAAACGCAGGAGTCAGTCCTCTTTTTCCGTAAAACATTCATTCGAGTTTTCGAAAATTCGAATTATAGTCGCTTAATTTATTGTGGTTTCACTATATTTACAAAAATGAGTTAATAGATAATATATTTTAAAATGTAATACCAATATTGTTTGACCGTGGAAATTAAATACATTAAACATTTATTGCTGTTTAGAATTCAAATAAAAATAATTATCTAATGGAAATAAGGATAAGACCAGGAATGCATATTATCTCACTTCGAGCACGTATTATTGACAGAAAAGATTACTGTTTTTAACTTATATATACCTATATATATATATATATATATATATATATATATTTAAATGTTGATGGAGTACTATCGTTTTAAGGTTGCAACCAATTAATTATCTTATTAAAAAATCGATTCAAAGAAAGTAATTTTGTCACGAATAATAATTCACATATATTAATCATTATTTTTTATTTTCAACAGTAGGAACTTATATAATGAGTATTACATTATGATGTAAAAAAAAGTGTATAATATTGAAAGTAAATCTATAGCTATGAAATTTAACTTGCTTTTGAAATTCTATACGTTTTATCGCTCATTCTTTAAATATTAATGAATCCGACCTACTTTTCGTAAACAAAGTGATATCTGAGAAATAAAATAACGCGTAATTTGAGTATACTTGTCTACTGAGTCTGGATAAAATTATTTTTTCCATATTTTGATCAAACTATTGATGATTTAAAGGTGTAATAATTTGTATTTCATACGTAAACTGTGTATATATAAAAAAAAAAAAAATAAATGTGGCGGTAATTATTAACATTTGATTTAGAATAGTTTACCTAGCATATTTTAAATTTTTAAATTTTGGAATTTCTAGCTACTGAATATAAGTGATTATATCTGTTTTTATAAATACATCTAAAACCCTTTTAATATGCGTAAAAAAAATATGCATTAAGAATTTTCTATCTACTTGTAGATACACATTACATAGACTTATTTCAAATGTATTTTAAACACTGATATATTCTAAAACAAAAATCCATTGTTAGTATAATACTTAACTAAAATTTGTAAAACATGACAGATGTATATTATATGTATATATATATATTAGTCATATATACTTAAAAATAAAATATTCTCATTGTTATATATATTTGCCGGAAAATTAATGTGCTTGTAAGTGTTGAAAAAAATTTATTGTTCTTAAAAGAAATGTATATTTTTCAAAAATTAAAATGAATTCTCTGATACAAGGCATTATAATATTATAAATTTGAATTTAAAAAAAGCCATAATTATAAAACTTATTTAATTATTTATATTCGTTAAATTCTGATCAGCTGAAAAATAATATATTGATTAAATCAATTTGAAACTAAAATGTATATATTAATAGTGATAGATTATACACTTTGTCACTTGGTAATTTATTATAAGTCTAACAAGATTATTAATATTTAATTTTTTTGTTAGAAGTACAGTAAAATTAACAGGAAATATATATTTATAGAAATGTTATATAGATTAAATCATGGATGTATAATTTATAAATATTGTGACGTTGTAGGGATATGCTTTATACTTTTAATAACAATTGTATGACAAAATGTCCAAAATTTGAATACTATATATTCCAGGTTTGATATAATTACCCCCCTTGACTGGTCACCTCACATTGCTGAATATCATAGTATCATCACACATCTTTGTCTCTCTTTAATTATGTATTCATGGATCTTATATATTAAGACATTTTTATGTTTACGTTATTTATGCATTGACTATGTGTATAAATAACGTATTTATGTATGTTTGCGTGCATGTATGTAAATGTAGTTTATATACACACATATATATATAGTAGATTTTATAGAGTACCTGCGTTAGGATCTTATGTTTATACGGTCTTAACTAAAACTTAACGTCTTTATCTTCATCCAACATCGAGTTAAATATTTTGTTTTGGTTATCTGGTTAGTTCATGTGAACTCATAATGTAGAAAATATTTATACACTTACTCCTTTGAATCTAAATCGACTGGATCCTTTGATAGACGATACTTTAAATTGTGACGTATATCTTGGGACTCATTAGTCAAACGGTTGGATGCCAGAGACGCAGGCAACAACATGGCAGTCTCTGAAATATAATAAAAACAATTTCTTAAATGTTTATGTTTCTTTTATTTTACATGGTAAATTATTATAATATAAACTGAGTGATTACGAGTATTGTGAAAATTGAAATCAAATGAGATTATATATACCATAATCCACATCATAAATATTTCAAACAGTTTCGTACTTAAAATGCATATGTATGTACCTAAAATTAACAGTAATAATCTTTATTGTCAATGTTCAATTATTAGAGAGAAAATAATATATACAAGAAATTAAAATAGTTTATTATTTAAGTTGAATTCAATGTAATGCAGTTAATTTTAACTGAGTTGTTAGTTGAACAGACGTCGAGATTATGATAATTTGTATAGTAAATCCTCAAACATTAATACGATTTTTATAGCCAAAACAACTTTTTTTTAATAGTTAGACTAATTAATAACTTCGAAAAACTGATAATTTAATATATAAATTATTATTATTTTGGATTAACAAAATGAAATTCAAGGGATAGTAATTTCAAAAGTCAGTAGGCATAAAACATATATTGTTTTATGCGTTATATTTATAATAAATAGTTTTTAGTTTGTCCACTGAACTGTAATTAAACATGTTTAATATTAATATCCCCTAAATTATTAAGATAACATACAAACTATGGTAATTCTAGTATAGTCTATATCTAGTTTAAGAAATATAATAATATTAAGGCAAATATAATTCTATGCATTAAGAAATTTTATCAAGTTGAAATATACAATGTATTATATTTTCATTTTTTTTCTTTTTAATAATGTTGGCTAAATTGCAAGAAATGTAATCGATCTATGGTATTCGTTATTGGACAATTATAAGCGAATACATTTTAAAACACATTGTATATTGGACTATTGCAAATAATTTAATCGGGATAAATTTTTTTTTTTCAAGGAAGCCTCAACATATACAAAATAGAGATACACATCACCGTTATATACCACTTGTTAAATATTTGAATAAGGATATTGCAATACATCATACGTTATGTATAATATTAGCTTTGTTTGTTTTGGATAAAGCAACGAATATTGTTCGAATAAAGCTATACAGATAGCACGGAAAAGTTTAAACTGTAATTCCATTTTGTTGTGTGTTAGATGAATTATTGAAGAATTTCTCAAGTCTTTTTTACATTTAAAGGTTATTAAATTACATTGTTAATGAACGTGAAATCTGATTCTGGTAGTTTAAATCTGTGGACTTGAAAATGTTTATAAAATACTTATAAATTATTTTGATTGAAATTAGCCAACGATTTAATGGGGTTTTTACGTAAATTTATTGGTGTTAACAGAGAACTGTAGCTATGAATTTGTGATCAATTAGGTTATAAAAATATTGCTATTATATGTCATTCTCTATTTTTTCTTATGAAGCTTAAGTTTTGTTACCACGAATTATTTTTAAAAGAATACATTCGTTGTTACGAGTCTGGATACTTTTCATAAAAATAATCAACACTTTTACGACCTATACATTTTGTATTTTTGTTCCATTTTCTTATTTAACGATTTTTCTTATCATCAATTAATATATTCCAAAATTTGTGTTGACTAAATCTGTACTATTTAACTATACATATCTATAACAATATTATACATAGTTCTTCACATATTATTTTATTATAATACTATCACATATAGTAATGTTTTTGCATTATATTATTTAATAAATTTTATAAATTTTATAAATTTTCCTCGAACAGTATTTTTCTCTATAGAATTTATTTTTATACAATTTTCGTTCATTTTTGCTATGATTTATGATTGATATAAAAGTATAACTATTTATATTCCATTCTAATAATCAATCAAAAAAAGCCTTATTAAAATAAATAAATCAAATTAGATACTTATAAAAGTATTGATGTAAATTATGATTTGTATAGCATTTAAAAATATATTTTTTAAAGAAACTTTGTTGATAATAACGAAATATTATGTACTTAAGTGTTTGTAATGTATTATTAAGAATTCGATTAATAAAATATGTGGAAATTATATTGAAAATTTGAGTTTTCAGTTTTTTTAAATTATTAAAAATCTTGTGAAAGTTAAAATTATGCAAATGTTTAAACTTCAGTGACCTACATATTTCTAAACAAGTCGAATATATTCAGTCTTATTATCAGTTCCTACGATAGTACTTTTCAACTCGGGTGGCGTAGACCCAACGTAGAGGTGACACGAAATCTCCACGGGAGGAAGAAAAAAAAACAAGTATTTTTTTTAATAAAATCATATCTTTTTTGCTTCTTTCATGTAAATAGTACACCTCAAAGTTCGTATCTTTATATTATTTACAATCAATATTTAGGTCATCTAAGTACATCCAGTAATTTGACAATGCTGCGTTATTGATTATCTAATAGACTTAACCGGTCATTAGCCATATAAAAAAAAATTAATTTAATAAATAAAATTAATTAGTTAGTCTACTGTACAGTCTTTATGTAGTGTTATTGATCATTAATAATTAGCTCGAATAATTCTAAAATACACAATTAAGATTGTTAATAATTTTGATATTAGGGCGACAAAGTGTTTGATTTTAGTAATTAAAGATGACATAAATCCAAAAAAATTGAGAATCACTGTCCTTGGACTAAATCAATGTATTCTATTTATACATTACAAATAATGACACTGCCTAGCCTTTGAATGGTGTGTAAATAAACTTTGAATTATTTTAGACACCAAATATACACATTTTCAAGTTAATTTTCAATCATCGTAAATACTTTCAATTTTGTCGAATTTTCTAATCAATAATGTACAAATTTGAAATCTGCTCAGTGAAATCTCTTTTTTTTTTATCTGAAATAGTTTTTTAATGCGTTTATTTGTATTATTTAGCATTAAACTTAAACATTTTTAAAATTACCATATTATAATCCATTGTATTATTTATAGATGTTTATTCCATTATTATGAAGGTAATTTCTTTAGATGAAAAATGAAAATCAAACATCAATAGTGTACTATTTATTATTAATGTGGGCGGATTCGATCAGAGATATATTTGTAGGTATGTACATATGTTTGTGGTTTATAGTGTGATTATTGACAGTAGGGAATTTACAATTTCTGCAAACAAATATGAGATAAAGTCTGCCTAACAGCTATTTTTATGAAGTTAAAAATATAAGAGTATTTAATCAATGGATTCTGATTCAACTTTTTAATAATACTGTGATGTAGAGTAAATATAAATCGAATTAACATTATAATATAATTGTCTATGTTATACTATTTATAGTTATTAAACTACCGTTATTATATTATGTATTTTACATATTTATGAGAAATACGGTTCAAAATATAATATTGTTGCTGTGTCCAATACCTAGAATTTATCACAAATGGTTTTTAATTTTAACGTTGAAACTTTATACAGTTTATCTTAAACTTCTATAAATCGAAAACTTCTTCAAATAGAAGAAAATATGATTCATTGACGATTTTCTTATAATTATTTTAGGTTTCATCCTGACTTAAAAAATTTTATATCGCTAATTTTGTTTTTTTTGTTACCTTCAGATTCGATTCATACAGAACAAGTCTGTATTTTTTTTCTCTTGGTTGTGGATCATTATCCACAATAACTCGATAAATTTTCATTTCTTTAATTTTTTTTTTATCGTAGCGTTCGAGAATTACGGAAATAATGTATGTTAAGTATTGTTTTATATTAATTATGAAGCCAATATTACGGCTGACAAAATTATTAGAACATAATTTATTCCGCATTTATAAATGTATTAGTTTCACTTAGAAACTATGAATTCCTTATAACTTTATATAAATACAAAAATTTACTTATAAAAAGTAATAAATTATAATGATTAATTCATATAGTTTTGTTTCTGAGTTAAAATTATAACTACAGATTTAGATAGAAAATATTGATAGCGTAGAAAAAATATTACTGTTTTATACAAATTTAAATGATCACAGTATGTTATGTTTAGTACCTTGATTTATATATATTATATATAGATTAGAAAGAGTTGAAAAAACAAAAAATAAATAAATTAAATTAAATTAAAAATAAATAAAATTAAATAACTTGTTTTTAATTGAATTTGTAAGAAAATATTTTTCGACCGAAATATTATTCAGTTTTGCCACGGGTTAAATTCCTTGATTATTTATATCGTTAAATACTGTACACGTTTATATAATAAAATTTTAACTTATGTATTTTATATCAGTTTTCAATCATCTTGCATTTGTTGGTGATTTTTTTTTTTGCTTTTGTGTTGTATAATATTTTCTGTTTAGAGAAATTTGACTCTCTTAGTTGATAAAACCAATTATATATCATTACTTCGAGATAGAATAAATTTAGTGTTGGCAGGTTGAATAATAAAAGGGCAAAGTATTTTAATAAAATTTATAATATTTTTATTAACTCGAACCATTTGATGGGCATTTTAAAAATAATTAAATTAAACACAGTCGAAGTTTATTGAATATAAAATTCATATAAAAAAAAAAAATTATCATACTCAAAGTAATAACAATACGAGTATATATGATAATTGTGCATGAAACGCAACAATTTAATCGGACAATAGATTTATTATTGATGTCTGTAATTCTGGACAATGAGATATTATAATATTTTTCAAGATTGTTTTTTTCCCTCCTTGTCGTTAATGTTTACGTTTAAGGTACTTGTGAATAACGAGCTTCGACTTTTTGCTTGATTAAAATATTTTCTTCTCAAAAGCCAGACAATAAATTAAACCGTAGCTCAAGTACTGTTATCTCCTAAAAAGGAACAACACTCTAAGAAAATATAACTGCGGCATGCATTTTTCTTTTCATTCGGTATTATACATAAATATTTGTTGTGGTTAAGAATACAGTACGCTGAGACGGCGTTAGAAAACTGCGTTTATTATAACGGAGGAGTCAGTTAAGGAACGGTTGCAGGGATGCGACATTTCGGCATTATGCAAAACACAATGGAGAATTTCGTTATTATGAAAATATATTAAAAATTATAGCCACAATGGTGTACACGCATTTTTGTTTTCGTTTAATGATTATTTAAAAGGTATACAAGTATAAAATAATAATCAGAAGAAAATATGGCTTATATAATTTTAATTTGTAATTTGTAAATATGCGTGCATTTATTTTATTTTAATAGTAAAAAAGAAAAGTAAGAAGAAAAAATAAGATAAAAATCATATCTAGTCTACTTGCCTTAAAATATAAATAAAAAAAGTCGCACACAGTTTTATTTTATCTATATGTATGCAAATGTAATATTTTAAATAAAATAATAGAATATACATTTGTTACTAACAATATATATGAATAGATTTTTAAATTACATTTTATCTTACAATAAAATTACTTATATTAAGTTAATTAATTATTACGATACCTAATTATTTTGTTGACAATTTATCATCACGTATAAGTTTTTAAATAAAAGTAATCTTCGACTCAAATTATTATCATTCTTACGTTTTATTAATAGTCCAACAACTCAAATTGAAAAACATTAGTTTGAGATCTTCGATTTTTCAAACTTGAATACGATTAAGTACCTAGTATTTTTGGTAGTAAATATTAACATAACAAAATATGCAGAATAATTAAATCATAATATATTTTTAGTTGTCTGAAGTATAATATTTGAGTACAATGTATCGTAATTTCTACGAAAAAGTCAAAAATATTGGATATTAACAACATAATTTACATGTTCTGTTTTGTAAGGGAATTTTATTATTTTAACTGTATATTTTAAATGATAAGATAATTATATAATAGTAAATAATAATTATGGATCATATAAATATACGTATATTATGGATTAATTAATAACGATGGGTAATACTGATTTGTTTGTTCACCAAATCTAATTTAATGAAAATGTTAAATAGTACTCATAAATGTGTGGTACACATAATTAAGTGCATCACAAATTTTGTAAATTCATTTTAGCAATTTTTAATAACAAAATTGAAAGGAAAAATATAATAGTTATGAAAAATTTTTGTCTAATAGATTAGTTTTGAAACAACATTCTAAAGCAGATTAAAGTGTCATTTTATACATAATAAACGAAGTTGACCATCGTAATTTAATCAGTTGTTTGTCAATGATAATGCACGTCAAAAAGAGAGAAGTAATACAACACTTATAATTAATTTATTACCTAATCTAAGTTATTATCCTATTAGCGATATGAGTTTCGAGGTCATACACATTTGGGCTGTATTCAAATACGGCGGTCAGAATATGCAATTTTACAGCATTAAAGACTGCTTAACGCCGAAAAGTATAATTGAGAAACCATCGGGGGCTTGTAGATTGTTCCTTTATTTCACATTGTAAGTTGATAATCTAATTTTTTAATAAACGGTGGAATATATAACAGTATTTGAAATTTCAAGCATTTTAAATATTATCAATACATTTTATCCACGTAACCACTATTATTCAAACTTCCGATGAAATGAGCATTAAATAAGATTCATGAATTCATACTCCGATATTAAATGTATTGAATCGGAATCAAAACAAATTGAAAAGAGAAATAATAAAAAAATAGTTTTACAATTTTAGTGACTCTTTAATCACGTTAAATTAGAGTTTGTCGAAACTATACTCTATCAGGAAAAATAATGTTTTACACTTATTATGATATATGATTTAAGGTTTTGGTGCGGCAATAATACGCATATTTCGTTGTCTCGGATATCTAATTAATCATTCCTTGAATACTTCTCATAAGTATATTGAAAACAATAAAAAAGGTTTCTAATAGACCTCATAATATGCAAACAAATATATAGAACTCAACACTCAATAGTCTTAAGTAGGGTTAAAAGTACTTGAAATTATAACAGAACATGAACCGTTTGAGATATTGCTTAACTGCAGCTGACAAACGTGAAATCTATTAATTTGAAATGTTAAATGATTCACTAAGGATATTATATTTTTCGAATAGGATTTTTATTTTTAATACGTTTTAATATAATACTAATATTTATGGTAATGATGTATCATTACTTATTTGTTATTAGTCACGGTTTATTCATTATTTTTGATAACGACTATTTTATCTTTTTATATTTATTAGTTCGATATATGAAGAAAACGCTTGTACCTTTAAGTGCACTTCCGGGATAATTTGGGCATCTGGTTCCCATGCACGCCCTCTTTTGAACCATCGAAGGACAGTGTTTGCCACCGTTCATCGGCGACTTCAACACTTGTCTTTTTCTTGTCATCATGCCACTACCACATTCCGTGTCGCACTCACTCCAAGGTTCCCACTCAGACATCACACAATCAATCACTGTAAAATAAAAAATAAAAATATATTATTTTTATCTTTATTAATTTTTTCTAATTTTAAATTTATCACATACGTTGTTTTATACCAATGCAATCAAACTACAATAAATATTTTAAGTAATATTCAGGTATCAAATATGCTGTTAAAAATATATTCAGCTTAGATATTTAAAATCTTTAAAAGACATTAAAACTAGTATATCATATGCGTGTTACCAAAAAAATTTAGGTCGATGAAGAGAAATTATTATTATTTAGTATTCACGCATCGTTAAGTGGGAAAACTTTCATGTTAAATCGAATAAATAAACTTTAAAGTGAGTGTATTTTGTGATGATTGAATAATTTAATATATAGTGTGTCTTGAAGTGCATCACTAAATTATTGAGCACCTATGGTATACAGAACATTTAAGACACCAAAGTTTTTAATATTAAAATTTGTATTTACACATTAGAATAATTAAAAAATAAGATACTTAAATTATCTAGGTATTTAATAGTAATTGATTAATATGCTATATGCAGAAGAAAAAATAATAAGGTTTGTAGATATTGACAACTAATAAACTAGTTAACGAGATGAAGATGATTTATCATGTTATAATTTATATAATAAAATTCTTAAAATTATTGAAACTATAAATTAACTATTCAAAACTATTTGCATATTGTCTATTACGATGATATTTTATTTTTTATGAATGAATCTACATTTCTATAGCAGTAATATTATACAAAACATTTACCGATGGTGAGTTTTCATTACGGAATTAATCCAATGATAATATATAGTAAAAAAAAAAATAAATAAATAAATATTAAAATTAATAATTTAGAATGTATATAGTAATTATTTTATCGATATAGGTATATAATTCGGATCGCTGATCACTAATATTGTGTGTTTTAAATTGTATTTTCACAATTCAAAGTTATTGATAATTTGGGTTTGGATATTTATGAAATTGAAAATTGCTATCGATTGATCCATTTAATATGACCAGGATACTAATATGATTCTTGTTTTACTGAATCAAATAATACTGTTTTTATTTAGCATAGTTTCGGTGTTTTATTTTAACTACATATTTTTAAGGTTTTAAGAATATAAATACATTATTTCAGTAAATTTTCGAACTCTTTTTATAATAATTTAAAATAACGGGAAGATAAATAATAAATAGTCGATCTGTATGACTTTGCTTGTCCCAAATATTTTTAGATTCAAGTTTGATCAAATTAAAGATATCATTATGTATCATATTGTAAATTAGAAGATAATATTTAAAATAATGTATAAAATTAACAACCAAAATCAGTTATATAATTATACATTTTAATACATTTTTAATTTTCAATACTATAGGTAAAATATATTTTTTTCTGCATATTATGGTGAATATTTAGTTATAATACATATTTTATGTTTTTTGTATATATTTAGAATGCATATTTGGTGATTATTTTGTGAATAAATGTATTCATATTACAATAATTTATAAGTGCGTTTATGAGATCTATTAATAATAAATACATTTTAGCGGGTCTCTCATTTTGTATTTGTTTCTATATTACAATATGAAAATTCTTTACATTTTATAACAATATAATAATATATATACATAACAATATATACGCTAAAAATAATCTGCTCTAAATGGATTCTTTTTTCCTGTCGAATTCATAACATTTTTTTATGATCAGTAGGCTATTTAATAACAATATACATAACCTTTATTTTCCGTTTAAATTTTGCATCCGGTAACGTTATATGTATATATTTGCGATAAAAAAAATAATTTCATGAATTAATTATGCATTTAAGCAGTAATTATATTATATTATAGACTGCGTATAAGCGGGGCTATTCATTGAAACAAAAAACCCATCAGTCGTTAGTTGAGGTGTTGAAATGTATTTCATCAAGTAAACGTATTAATGTTTTAAGTATTAGCTCTGTCTATGCGATGTACAGTGATATTATGAAATATAATATATTAGGTATATAGTATACGTATCTAGTGCTGCATCAGTTTTTCAAATAAATAGAAAATTTGTATAGATTAGACGTACTGCATAATCAGCTTAACACTTTATTGTGTATATTTATATTTAAAGCGAAGAAATTATCATATAAAATTAATTCATAACAGCTAAAAGCGAATAAGTGTATAAAACAGTAGATAGGATAAAACTTTTTTACTCTTTTATACTTTAACGCGTCTACCTTCTTCATTCTCATTATACTGCATTATGCGTATTTACTACTCGCGTTACCATCCCACACTCAAATCTTGCCAGAACTTTATTTTTATTTATTATTAAATTTGTTTTTGTTCAAAAATAAATAAATTATCTATTCGAGAGTATCCACGCATAACTTCAAACACCCGTTAATCAACCTAAAATCCAACGTAAACATTCGCTAATAATAAAAACACATATACATACTTAAACCCTAATTTTCTATCTCTAGAATATAATGTACAAAATTAACATTCATATTTCACGTTTAGATTTATTTCGACGCAAAAACCAAAACGACCTTGTGAATATATTCTACTTAATATTTTGTGGCAGAGCGGTTTGGTTTGTGTTGTTTTAATGTGTACTCGACCATTAATATATATTGCACAATGTGAAATAAAGCAAATGCCGTTTTACGCAAAAAATCTTTTTTATTCTTTATTTATTTTTTATGGTATCACATGTATGTTGTGGTTAAATTACTGGAACTTTTTAAATTCTTAATATTATTCTAATAATAAATAATAAAAAATGTTTATTATGTATACTATTATTATAAATCCATATTAAATTGCATTATGCGCCTACACCGTATTGAAAAATGATCCTTGGTTTTCTAAAACAATTTTTAAAATAATATAGCTTTTTAAAATATGCATTATCACAAATACTACAGTTGCAATTATCATTAAAAAATATTCGTTTTATGTTACGTTTGATAAAGTTTTCTATTAGATGCTGACAGTAAACGCATTTCAATATCAAAATAATAAAAAGGATAATATACTGTACATTATTCGAAATTGTATAAAATATTCAATAATATTTTAAATTAAATAAATATAAAAACGTAAAATTTCTATCGTTACAGTACATTTCCGGTATTCAATAAGCCGTGTATTATCATAAGTTATCACAAAATCAGTCACTTACAGGTTCATAAGAAGGTAATTTTAATATTAGTGATTTTAATTAAATAATCTATTTATTTTATTAAATATTATTTATGTAAGCGTTTTGTCTTGCAGTTATTTTTATAATTGTTTTATTCAATTTTAAAGTCGAATTTGTATAACTGTTAAGACATTTGTTATTTATACAATGAATATAAATAGCTATTTCACACTGACAGATTTAAATGAATTTAAAATAAAAATCTTTCACAAACAAATGTATTATCCGCCTAAGAATGTCAACAACAAAATCATTCCGAGAGTTTTGAAAAGGAAAGATGAAAAAAAAAAATAATGCAATATTTTTACTTGAATATTTCAATATGTGAATTCTGCCTATACAATTCACGTGAAAAATATGTTCGGAATATTGGAAGTTATAAAAATTATATTATGTGAATATACGTGTAAATAAAAATAAAAAATAGTTGAATTTTTTTTTTAAACTTAGAACAAACAATTAAGTTCAAAAATTAAAATATTAAATTTACACAATTAATATACAAAATTATTATCAGTGTAAAGTAAATAATTTAACATAATGATATCTAATAAATATAATAATAATAGATCTATAATAATAGATAAAGACGATAAATAATATCAGGTTAGTTGAGTTTAAACTCAAACATTTCGCTTATTGCATTCGTCATAATAATTTATTTATTCAATATAGACGTTTAATAATACAAAATTATACCAATACTATATAGCGAAACATAATTGTAAAAATCAAATTATGTTTTGAAATTAAAATGAGAACACAAAAATGAATATCCTGAAATATTTTACTTGAAATCAAATGAATCAGTTTTTATGAACTCAATTTTTTTAATTTACATTGAAATAGTGTACAGGCATCAATTCAAAATCTGGCTTGAATAATTACAAATAAGTTTAAGTTTTTAAGTTAGATTTAGTATACCACATATCATTTTATCTAAAATTTTTAAAATCTCTCGAAAATTCAATACGATTTATATTTTAAATACATCAGAAGTATTAGAGCATAGTGCGATAAACTACTTCTTGTAATATTTTATAATTGGTGATGTATTATTATAATATTTTATTATTACTTTAAGAGTAATTACTATAAAATTATTTTATTGCTTCAAATAATGATTATGAATTTAAGATATATGTATACAGTAAATATAAAAATAAAAATATAATAGGTTCTGCATGTTTACAATTTTGCGATGTTTTTTTAAGCTTGACATTTCACCCCTATAATCGAATGAAAAATTTATTTTTGTATTTCCGGTGTATTGCTGTAAACGTTATTGAAACCAGACGAGTTATTAAATATCTACAGAATATAATAAATCGTATGTACCCATATATACATTACACTTGCACTATAAGTGGCTTCAAAAAAAAAAAAAAAAAATAATGAAAAAGTAAATTGTTTTCGAAGTGTAGAATGTTGTGGTAAGGCATATTAATAAAAATTGGTGTACAAGCTAAATGGAAGTATAATAATGGTATATATCTGGCAAAAGCAGGAGGCTATTTCTATTAGACCAACTATAACAATGCGGCCAACAAAAGGAGAAAACGACAATAATATTGGCTGGCCAAATACCGAAATGCGAAGGACGAGTAAATACTTACTTCACTTCCTCTACCACGAAACATATTTCTACACTTTGTTGGCACATCCTCTTCATACACAACACGCAGAGCAGACCATATAATATAGTCGATAACTTTGCTCTATAGTGCTTCATTTCTTAGTAAACCCTATGATCGTCAGCTGTATCATTCGAACGCTCCGTATATTTTTCTTCCCATCGTACTCATTATTCCGGGTGTAAGATACTCTATTGAGACATACATATTATTAACGTATATAGGCATTTTCGACGACTCTTGAACCATGTATCGATATTTCAACTTACTAACTGATAATCATACAAATTTAATAATCACGGTAGTATAATACGTTTACTGGGAAACTCACTTCACACACTTCATTGACCTTATGTATACTATCACCGGATTGATAAAATTGCATAATATTGTTTGTTCAACTGTAAATTTTTATTATTTTTAATTCCATGCACTTATATAATATTATTATTCTACAAGTTATACGCGTTTTTCCATTTTAAAAATGTATTAGGTAGTTAAAAAAAAATATTCTGATATATATTCTGGTAGGTCATAGAACCTATTCATAATTTATGTCTTTGGAATGTAATGAAAGCTACATGTGGTAATGAACCCTCACTGATGCATAAGGACTATATTCTAAACTGAACTTCCATAGAACGTCTTTAACTCGATAAATTAATATGAGCAAGCTAAAAAGCACACACAATTTTCTAATAAATAGATAGTAAAAATAACATCATTTTTTTACTCTCGTTATATTTATTATACGCATAAATTGACTACGATACCAAATTAATGTTCATAAAAAATGAATACACAATTTTATTATAACAATATGTGTAAAAAAATGTATACGAATTGGCTCCCATTGTGCAATATTACATTTTATTTATGTTCCTAAAACATTTTATAGAGACATGTAACATCCCAAAAAATGGTTCACAGACGTTACAGCAACATCGTTGGTTTTGTTAATGATCGTGATTTTGCAACATACAAAAAACATTACCTTTATGTTTTTATATAACATGCCCAATATGTTTCAGTGCAATCCACATTGATTAAGAATTATATATAAAAATAAAAAGGAAATATATACGTATATATATATATCTGAAATTTGAACCTTTGTTCATCGTCTGAAAATGACCTATATGGACCTACACTTATCTTAACCTAACTACCTACCTAAGATTACAATCTAATATAAAATTAGCGTTTATTAACATTGCAATCAGAAATCCAATATCTTTAAAATCAATGAATAATATCATAATGATAAACACTTATATATATATATATATATATATATATAATTAATATTTATAAATTGTTAGCAATAATTGTAACAAACTTATAATAATGACTGTTAACTATTAACTTATAATAAAGACAAAAATAACACATAATAATGTTTTTATCATTTTTTTAGATACTTAAATAAATTTAATAATTTATTCTACCAAATTTTAAAAATTTGAATAAGATGATTTTTGTTAATTCTAAAAAATTTTTTTTAACATTATTTGTGCCAATACAAAAATTGTAAATTTTACTGTCTATTGTAGTTTTCCACTGCTATATTTACCTGTATAATATGATTTTTTTTTAAAAATATCTACCAATAAATTTTAAAGTTTTTTATAAAATATCATAAAATAGAGGATGATATTAATAGTTGGTAAACCGTCGTTTGAATAATCCTTGTATGTGTTCATGATCAAACTAAGAAGGTACCTATTTTAATGGTAACTATTATAACTAGCTACCACTATTAACATACATTTTAAGACCCATAGTTGATTTAGATTTGTTTTAGATGTATATTATATTTGTTTTACATCAACACATTTTTTTTCACTAAATCATAAGACATACTATCCAATATGTTTTTTTTTATTTAAGACAAGTTTTCAAAAAGGCTATTACTTATTACATTACAACTTGCATGTTATAATAATGGTTACATAATACTTAAGTACTTAATTATTATTATTGTTTACTTAAATAATAATAAAAAATTGTCAACCAATAGGTAGGTAATGATTAATAATTACATACATTATAATAATTCAAAAAAGAAACATGTATAAATTAATAATTAATTTAATATAAAACCATATGTCAATGTATTTATTTATTTGTTTCAATTCATTAAACATAATATTTTGGTTCAAAATACAATGTTATATAAACAAATGAATAGGTTATATTTACATCTAAATTATTATATAAACTAATAAAAAATATTCGAAATGTCGAATATTCTAGTAATCGGATGACCTAATGAATTTAGACAAATTACTCAATTAGGTATTTATAAATAACCTAATCTAGTGATATTTGGATGACAAATTCGTTGAATCTTATCTCCTTTTTCATTATTATGGACACTGTTGACTTAGGGGTTATTAATTAATATTGTTATTTTTAATTATCTTATATCATAAATCGCAGAGTGAAAGTCTTTTAAATGTTTTAGAAACGTTTCAAATTGACATGGTAGGAACAGTTCAAATGTAACATAAAACCTACATTGCTGGGATGTTGGAAACATCAAATGTTCAGTGAACTTACATTATGATTTATATTATAAAGTCAGACTTATAGAGTAGACAAATTATTCAGATACTATGATAATATGTTCAGAAATGATTTTCGATCTTCTTATTAATAGTCTGAGTAGTCTTACACTGCCTCCAAGGAATCGATATATTATTTTATTTAAGCCAAAATTAACTGGAAAACAATAATTCACCTTACAGAACGAGTAGAAAAAGTTTTAATATATTTTATACGAGTCACAGCCCATAGACCAGAATCTAAAGTTTGCCTTAAAAAGTACACCTAAAACCTTTTTGTAGATTACCAACATCGCCTGTTGCATTTATATTACCCATTTACAGTCGGATGTTGTAAATCTACAGCAAAAGGACTACAATAAAAACGACTCTTTTGTCTTTTGAATAAATGTTTACTTTTCTAGAAACTATACATTTTTAGGATCTAACATGACGTATATAATTTAAAGAGATTTGGGGAAGCATTTACGAACATTATCGATTAGATAATAATATTATACAATAATCAATACGTGTTATAATTAACTATCTGAATTACTCGCCATGGTTCAGAAAAATAATAATAAATTTATTTTAAATGTAACTCATTCTGGAAACAATGTTACTTTAATTGTAAATCACCCAAAATTATATTAATAATATATAACATAATAAATAAATATATATATAAAACAAACATAAACCTTATTAATTTATATGATTTTACAATTATTTTATTGTTAGTTTTATAGTTTTATACATTAAGATATTATTTTTATTGTTTCTATACGAAAATAAAAATTTAATTAATTTTAAATTTTAATCGAATAATGAAAAACGTTATTCATAATTGTATAATCAATTACATAAATTAAGTAATTGAATCAACGTGAATTTAATTGAAGATTTAATATAACGCCACATCAACATAAGTGCGTTATCAACATAGAGCCATACGTCCATACGTTATAGACCCACAAGATGGCAGTTAAAAAGAAAAAGCTAAAATAGCTTACATTTTGGGTTTTACCTATTTAAACCCCTTACAATCAAAATTATTTAAAATCCTTTTTTGTTACACGCCTTGACTATAATACGAACATACCCTGAAAATTTCAACTGAAAAATTCACTAGCTATCATGAAGTCTGTGCGTTGATTATGAATCAGTTAGTCAGGACTTCTTATTTTATATACATATATATAGATTATGTCTAAAAGTAATTATAATCAGTCAAAATATATATATATAAGAAGTTAGTAGTTAAAAATAATTAACCATAAAATAACAAGATACATAAACCGTTCTATTCAACAATAATCTCAGATGAAGTGTATTTGTAAGAAGAGTAAATTAATCAAAAAAACAAAGAAAAAAATGTAACATAATTTTGTGGCCATTAATTAGACCTTAAAGAGTGCTGAAAAAACTCTTTTATTCATTGGAAAAAGGCCACAGGGATAATTTTTTTTTAAATCTCGAGAGCTTTAATTAGCATGTTGAAATATCTGAAGAAAATAAATAAACAATCATAGAGAATTGTAGTAAAAGCCTAGTCGTTACTAAATCAAAAAATGTTAATAATTAATATTTATATCTATACATTACGACGAGCGCAAACATTGGTAAATTTATATAACATTAACGAATTCTCTTATTCTAGCCTAATAATTTATTATTTATTGTATACAGGTGCTAATTGATTAGTTCTAAATCCTTAAATTTAAAAATTTCTTTTACTTAAATTGTTGATGTCATCAATGTTATATATATTATTATACTAATAATTAAATAATGATTTTAGTTGTATACTTGGACATTAAATATCATTCACTTCGTAATTCATTTCAATATCATATGAAATAAATATTATATTCATTAGTTTTTCTTGTAAAATATACGGGTTTCTGGCACAAAAATGTTGCTCAAATATTTATTTAAGAATTAAATATTAATTTTTATCGTAATGTGATTTTCGTAAGCGAGTAATGAAAAGCCAATGAAATTTTAACCAACATTTCGTATACGAAATATTAATAAAGTGTAGTAAACGTCATAAAGTTTAATGGCAATAACTGAGGATTAAGAGGTAGGTAGACCCTTGTTTTAAAAAAAAAAATTACAATAAAAAAATTGTTGACTTGAATGCTTTGACCAGGTAAATATTTCTTAAAAATCGATGTTATTATTATAGCTAAAAATAGATTTCTAAGTATAGTATTGTAATTGAAAAAAAAATCGTATATTAAGTTGGAACTTTAATAACAAAAAAAGAACTTTTGTTTGTTTCTACACTTCATATTTTTTAAACACGTTTAATTTAATATTTTTTCCTTTTGGAAAATGTTCAAATATATATTTCTTAAAATCAAATGTCAAAATATTTTAAAAACTAAACGTTTTTAAATGCAAAAATAGAGTATTTTTATTATTACATGATAATTGTGAATGACTAAGAAAAATAATTACGCATGTCACGTAACCAGGTTCACTTGGATTTGATATGTACCTAAAGCTTAGAACGGAACATCGTTATCATATATTACGCGTATGCTCTAAGTCTTAGATTTCTATGTACAGTACTTATTACTTTTATAACTTTGCGTATGGTTTGGAACTGAATTTTTGGGGTATTGGCCTACATAAATTCTTGAGTTTTAGTCTAATTTGACAGGCAATTTAGTCATTATTATATCGAATAAAATTTATTTAATAACAAATTCCACAAAAGGTATATTGGGATTGGAATTAATCTATACTTTATTCTTGTATATTATTCATTCGAGATCTGTTTTGTTTGGCAAAAAAATCATACTTACATAGGTACCATGTATTGTTATTTTGTAAAGGTCTATTAATATTACATATAATTACCATAAATTCTATACTTCCTGATTATGCTCCGGATAATTAACACATTTATCATAGTCAAAACGGTTCTCTGCGTGCAAAAGATACATGTTCACATTAACTAATACCTTACTTAGGATGAAAATTATATGAATCTATTAAAACACACGGTATTATAGTTATAATAGTCTACATATAGGATCATGCAGATACAAGACGATATTTTATTACGTACCTACCTATTGTTTGAGGTGAATATCATTATTATATTATTATATAATAGAATTATTATAATGATAAAAATAAACCATCATGACAATAACTTGGTGTAAAGAAAATCTAATTACGCGAGTTTTTTAATTAAATTAAATTTTTATGAAAACCAAAAGTGTACACGTTTATATTTTAATGTCAAAATATGAAGTGGTCTACGAAAATCGAATGTTAAAAACATCGTAACTAACAAATTGTTCTTTGATACTCGGTGATATGACAGCGAAGTATAAATTCGTTTAAACGAACAAAATGGAACTGTATAATATCCATGCACAAAGAAATAATTCTGTCTTCACATTTTAAATGCGTTAATTTACATTTTAAATCAATGAAATTATTCGGATAAAGTATAAACTGTTTGTTTAATATCAATTATTTATGGATACTCAGCTATTAAGTGAAATATTTATTATTTTAATTTTAATGATAATTATAAAAGTTAGAAAGACAGTAAAAGTTGACGTTACTTTAAAAGTGTATTATAAAATATATATATTGAAATAAGACAATTGTGAAACAAATAAAAAATGATATTTAATATAGTTTCAGGGAAAAAAATTAGCCTTCAAAAAATATGTGTTGTTAAATTAATTTCATGGAAAGTATACACATACAAACATTCACGGAGTCATGATTACGTATTCATAAGACTAACTAAGTAAACAAGTAATTATATTCTATACAATAGGTGCCTAGTAAAGTACAGGTATACATTATATTCTTCATATTTTTTAATCAAAACAATTTAAGCACATTTTTAGATAAACAATTCGTATGTCATAAATGTTATAATAGTTCAAAGTTTTGACCTAAGAAATAGAAAAGTGAATACATTTCTCAAATATTTTACGTAGCCTTTATCTATTCTTTCTATCTGCAACTCACTGTTAACCCGATTACCTAGTAACCCTATCATGTAAGCAAAATATTATTTTAAATTTCAAATATTTTATGTAATATGGAGTTCAATGCATAATTATTTTAAATATATTTATCAACGATTGCAAATGGTTTAAGCATGTGCAGCTTCTGCTTTTATACAATAAATATCGTTCGTGTTTTTCATACCAATGGTTTACATAATATTTGTATGCAACATTTTTTAATAGTCAGAAGACCATGCTTTTATTGTACATCATGGTAATCACTGAAATATGTGAAAGATATTCATTTACACGAGAAAATAATTTATAATTCATAAAATGTAAAAGTAGCCATATTCAATTTTTTTTTTCTGTTTAGAATTGTATGCATAAAAAAATATAAATACTTCTATGGGCCTATAAATAATAATATAAATTATTTCTGTGACACCATTGTTCTCGAAGTAATGATTACGAGTTTTTAGGAACTATTTATGTTCAGGGATCGAAACCAGAAAGTTTTCTACGAATAGAACTAATGATAATTACTAATTAT